>CM069408.1:304449940-304554940 GCA_035609135.1 Eleutherodactylus coqui
TGCACTTCCTATATAAGCCTAGCCCTGCTACTCCTTCAGTGCATGATTATTAAGTTCCTAGCTTGTAATCAAGCTCCATTGCTGTCTGCTCCTCTGCTACTACAACCGTGACCACCTGCTAATGACTCGGCTTCCTCCAGACTACTCCCCAGTCTGGCTCGGTTACTACACCTGGGCCCCAATCCAGTGCCAGTAAGACTTTACATAGAGTGACCGTTGGGCTCTTGGTCACCTCTCTTATTGAAGTCCTTCTTCCTCTTAGTTTGGTTAGTTGGCGGCTCTATGAAGAGTCCTGGTTGTTCTTCTTTCATGTAAGTATTATGGGAGCTGCTGCTGGGCTCTTGGTCTCCTCTCTTACCGAGGTCCTTCTGCCCCTCAGTTTGGTGGGTCGGCGGCTCTATGAAGAGTCCTGGTTGTTCTTCTTTCATGTAAGAATTATGGAGGCTGCTGGGCTATTGGTCTCCTCTCCTACAAGACCCTTCTCCCCCTTAGTTTGGTGTGTTAGCGGCTGAGGTGAGAGAGGTGAGAGCCTCTCCAGCGCATGAAGCCTTGTTGGCTGCTCCCCAGTATGTGATGGGCAGAACTGCCACCTTCTGATGACACCACTGAGCTGTCAGGGAATAAGTCAGCACTTCCCAAATGGAAATCCACAGGTGCACGTAAAACCGCGGCCGCGACTAAACTGTGCAAGCAGAACATGCGCAGCGGCACTAAATACATTTTTTATCAGAAAAAAACATAAATCTAATGTATATATTAACCACATAAAAATGCAAAGTTCTTGGTATATAATTAGATCAAAGTATATTGGCCCCTCCCCCAACATCCAGGTGACCGGGCTGCCGGATGGGTCCTAGCACTAATACTCATATATATACTCCATATATTTATTTGTAGGCTCAAGAGAGACGTCTGCTAGAAGGTAGAACCCCTCTTCCCTGGGTTATAATTACCCCCCTGGTATTAGTGTTAAGACCCATCCAAAAACGTGGTCAGCTGGACATTGGGGGATGGGCCAATATACTTGATCAAATTATAAACTAAGAACTTTTAGAATGTAGCTCATATATATACATTGCAGTTCTGTATTCTTCTGATAAAACATGTATTTGAGGGCTGTTGCCGTGTGTTACCGCTAAACGCTGTCACTGTATCCTTACCTCTCAATATCTGTATGCTCACTCAGGCTGTGATTAAGTCCTGCCCAGAAATGCCAGCAAATTTTCCTTTTTTTATGCAAATTTTGATAAGCCACACCCATTTTGCAGGATAATCACACAAAGAAAGTGGGCAGCTGTGAAGCATTCTGTAACTACAGCTGCATTCGGTAGTCTTCAGTGGTCTGAATCACCCATTGTATATTAAAGGGGAACTCTAAAGGTGCATTTAGACACAAAGATGATCGCTTAAAAGATGGTTTTTGAGCAATCATTTTCCATAATGTACTAATTGGTACTAATGCCTATTAGTACCAATTAGTAGCCTGTGAGCCGCCAGGAGCTGAATTTATTCAGAGGACCACCCGCTGTTCTCTGAACACATTCTCAGTTTTCTGCCACGCTGATTACAGCTAAGGCAATGTAATCAACTGTAATCGGCGCTCCCCGGGCAATACACAGCGTGCGGTCCATCTCATCAGCTGTTCTGCAGAATGATGGATTTCAAGCCGAACTGAAAGATTGGCACATTTACAGGCAACGATTATCGCTCAAAAGATGTTTTTTGGGCAATAATCGTTGTGTCTACATGGGCCTTAAGTTACAACATTGCAGCCGCCTGTAGCTCTCCTCATCCTCCTTTTCAGAAACCTCCTTAGTCAGTAGAAAATCTATCAAATGTAAATTAATCAATATAGACCAGAAGGGAGGGGGATGCAGCTACATTTTCTCAGTTTCTGTGAGTCTACATGCTGTGAGAGAGGAGGAAGAGCTGCAGCAGGGAGATATTGTGTTGGTTTAGAGCACAAAGCTCAGCTTTGACATCCCACCATGACATCCAACCATCCTCCATTCTAGGAGCCAAAGAAGGGGAAAAACAGAAGCCCTGGATTCAGCACTGGCTGGACCCAAAAGGTGCTGAGTGCTGCTCATTGACTATAATGGGGTCCATCTGGCTCTCTGGCACTTTCCTGGACAAAATAGACAACATGCTGTACTATTTTGCCCTGACTGCTAAGCTGAATCTGGGTGCAGATGTGAACACAGCCTTAGTTTTATACCAACGGCCTTCTGAGGAAGCGGTAGGTCATTAGACAACTTTCCCAAGGAGTGAAGCCTTCATAACCAGAGCCATAGCTACAGCAATCTTCCACCTGCTGTGAGGATTAGGTTTGCTGCCCAAGCCCTGTGTCTAGGCACCCTGATCAAGGCTGAATGATGTATTAGTGTTCCCTATGGCACATGAGCCACCATCCCCAGCTGTGTCCTCCATCATGTAGGATTCAGCAGAGGTAACTAGAAGAACCAGCATTCGCACATTGTGGTACATGCAGCTTATGGTGCCACACTTCCATTGTGTGCAAGTGGCAGGTGAAAGTTAAACTTTTAATTACTTACAACAAGACAGTAGATGTGCAGCTTCCTCCTCCTCCTCCTTCTTCTTTATTTTCGGCTAAGTAGACAACACAAAGGTGTCAATCAAACCGTGCAGAAAAGTTCTTGTAGGAGCTCTCATCTGCCGCCACCGCCACGCTCTGCTTTGTGCCGAGCTCCTCGAGTACCTTATGTTTGAAAAGAACCCTTATTAGTTTTTTTTTTCCTTCCCAGCATAAAAGAAAAAGCAATAGAGATCTTGGAGGAAGACGAGAGGAGCCCCCAGGGCTCTTGTACGCTGTGCGTAATCTAATCAAATAGCTCATCCATTATACTCACATAATCAGGCGCCGGCTTCAGACGGGACACGCTTCCTTTTTTTTCTCTTCTTTCATATTTGACACCTGAAGAATTTTCCAAGTGTGTGGGCAAAATCCGCAAGAAGTACTGTAGACATTTCTACAATAGGTCAACAGTCAACTTTTCCAATAAAACCCTTCCGTCGCTGTCATCAATCACTACTCTCAGAGTTTCTCAGTATTTTGTATGAAGAAGCCATCTCCCGTAGTAGAGAGTTGGGAGGGGTACCGGTTCTACTAGTAGAGAGCGCCTAGTAGACGTGAGGAGACTGCTAGGGCCACACAATGCTCTTCTGGGAAATTTGGCATCCAAATAGGAGATTGTAGAGAGGCTGCCTTCCAATAGGTGGCGCTGCAGAGGCATTGTATCTCAGCCCGGAATTCTTGCATAAGTGGAGAATATGAAAGGTCTGAAGGCGGTCAAGAAGGATGTCCTCTTCCCAATCATTGTTGGTTTTTTTTTGTAAACTTCATAAAAATTGATTGTAAGAATGTTGCCATCCAGTAGGTGGTGCTGCGGGGCTGCGGTTTCCATCTCTATGTTTGAAATTCAAAGGAGAGATAACAGACATCATAAAACTGTCACATTCCTTGGCTCAGTGGACTGATTAGGTATTAATCTCTTTTCTCAGGTTGTTTAGTGTTATTTTAAGTCTTGAATGTCTCAAATTTATATGTGTGAACATTTATTTAGATCAAGTGGGGGGCGGGGGGGGGGGGGGCATCCCTGCATTTGTGTTATAACTGTGCCCCACCCAGACCAGTTTCATTAGCCTGATAAAGGTCCATAAGAGAACCACCGAAACCTTGCTGTAACATCATGTATGTTTGAAGCCATTACAAGGTCTCATATCTACAAGATTACTCGGTTTCCCCCCACTGAGAACAATCACACTTCGCTCTACTGGTGACATCGGACCAAACCTTTTTTTAGATTTTGCACTGGGGTGCAAGAGTTTCAAGTTACAGTTTTGGGTCCACCAATGTTCCTCATGCTCTGTAGGAGGGTAAATGTCACCCTATGGACCCTCCAGAACTACATGTTCGCCCGATGAGCCAGTCTCTCCCCAGTGACGTCCTGGCATTGTGCTGCACTCGTTACTTTATATCAGGTTCTCTATGATTATGTTACGCTGTCAGCTATTAGATTATTTGTATCACTTGCTATACTCTGTGCATGAAACTGCACCTCGTCTTCAAAATCCAAGGATATTGGATGTCACCAAGGTTTCACTGGCCGTCTTCCTATCGGTCGTGGGACGCCATATTTTGCTATTAAACCATTTACTTGCATAGCGGATTTATTATTGTGTCTTGGTTCTTGCTCTAGGCTAAGTTTTGATGAAGGGAGATCCTGGAGTAAATATACCTTCACCTCCAATCCTCTCTTTGTGGATGGTGTTTTGGGAGAACCAGGGGAAGAGACGCTGATCATGACGTAAGTTTATAGAAGACTTTACCTAGGATTACTGTTTTAACTGTTGTGATTGTTTTTCGTTTTAAACAACTTCCCAAGGGGCGGCCCTGTCGGCAGCAGTCACAATGGAGGCAGTCACAATGGAGGCAGTCACAATGGAGACAGTCACAATGGAGACAGTCACAATTGAGGCAGTCACAATGGAGGCAGTCACAATGGAGGCAGTCACAATGGAGGCAGTCACAATGGCGGCAGTCACAATGGAGGCAGTCACAATGGAGGCAGTCACAATGGCGGCAGTCACAATGGAGGCGCACACATCCTTTATGTATTGTCCATATAGTCTGTGAGCAATGGATGAATGGGCCCTAAAGTATTCATAAAGCATAAGAACAAATGGAATATAGCCCCACCCACAAAGATAATGGGATGGCAGGGGAGCTGCATACAGTCTAATCTGTATAGGGGTACGATCATGTCCTATTTAGGCTTCCAGTAGTACAACAGGGCTATCATTAACTAAACCAGCTTCTAATGATAATGATATAGCTCTGCTAATAATATCCCAGTCTATACAGCAAAGCTGACAAACGAACTGCAACGACCCGAAATGCCAGATGAAAAATAAAGGGGGGCATTTACTTAGAGCAGCATTTTCAATGTTGGCCTAAGCAAAGAGCACCCTGCAGTGATGAGCACCAGACTAGACTGTGATATCCGGCCCGACCCTAAGCGGATGTCCTATCAAAGCCGAACTACTAAATACGGCCGCTCCCTTAAAGCGGTCAGTCTTATGACAACAATTCTTCTTTGTCCCCTGACATATTCCATGCAGGAATACCCAAAAGAGACAACTTCCCAAGAGAGGAGGAGCACATGTATCAGCTGCGTGCAGCCCCCTATTGGTGTTCGCTGGTACCACATGCATTATAAGGGGCTCATTGTGGCAGGAGGTTCCCTTTAAGGAGAGAGATGATATAAGTAAAGTGTGTGCCTTATACTTCTTGGATCTGTTTCGATCCCTCTATGTCTTGTCGCTCGTTCCTCACACCCCGTCACCTTATGCTTATCGCTTGTGTTGTAGATACGCTTCTAGAAATATCGGTCCATCTTTATTCGTATTGCATATTTCGGTTTCCCTTCCGCAGAGTCTTCGGGCACTTTGGTCACCGGTCGGAGTGGCAGCTTGTGAAGGTGGACTACAAGTCGATTTTTGACAGACGTTGCAATCCTGAAGACTATCTTCCGTGGCAGCTTCATAGTCAGGTATGGTGGAGGGGTGAGAGATGCACTGCGGCTCTGGCCACTGGTGGGGAAGAGGGGGGCTCTACTCCACATCGTGTTATGGATGGCAGGGGGGGCGGGGGTGTTATACATTTTGGGCATTGGGGTCCAGAATCTCGGTTACACCTCTGCTTTGTGCTATATTGTACACACAGACATCACAAAGGCAGCTTTCAGCTTTTAAGAGGCTGACTTTTGGTTTAAACAACGGAAAATAGGAAACTGTGTACTTCAGACTATTTCAAGTATTTGTCCAGTGGGGGAAAGATAACCCAAAAGGGTGTGGGGCATTAAAACAACATATACTCACCAAAGTCACGAGTGCTCCATCCACCTCCTCTCTAGCGCCCTCTATCTGCTTCTGGGTAGTGCAGTCAAATGTCATGTCACTGCCCCAGCTCTGAGGCCACACTGATTGACTGCAGTACTCATGCACTACATGGCCGCACTACCTGGAAGCAGATGGAGGGGACTCGAGAGGAAAGGATACAGGGACCGGGGAGTACAAGTTAGGCGGAAATTCCATGGCGGGATTTCCGCCCCTGGACGCCTGCATAGGATTGCATTACAGCACGCAATCCTATGCAGATGGCCGCGGTTTGGCCGCGAGAAATCACGCCCAGCAAACAAATCGCACCATGCTCTAATTCTGAGCCCCGCACAGAAACGTATCTCACCGGCCGCGGGCCGGAAAGAGCCGGAGCTGCGGGAGCGGGTGAGTCCGCGGTGCTCTCTGCAGGCGCTCGGGTCGGTTCCAGCTGTGAGAATTCTCGTAGCCGGATCCGACCCGGCCGTCTGCAGGCGGCCTTATTGGTTTGTCGTTTTAATGCCGCTGTCCACTCTTTTGTCTGGTTTTTCCCCTACTAGATAACCCTTTTACAACGTCTCTGATGGCCCAAGGCTGTAGAAGAGTTGAAGAGGTTGTTCAGTTGTATCCTCAGAATAATAGATTGGTGGGGGGGTCTTTCACCTGGGACCCCTGCCAATCAGCTGTTCAACGGGCGCTGAACTCCTATACTGAGCTGGCTTTTTTATATAGTAATCCGCCCCATGTAACTTTATAACACGCATATCTTCCACCGATTAACCGTTCTCTTGGCGGCCCATGACATGACCGGTGACGTCACTCCATCAGTGGTGCCCCGTCTACGGATGGCGAGGGCCAGCAGCGGGTAGTCTATACTCTGTATATGGGAAGGCCCTGGTGACGTCACTCCATGAGTGGTGCCCTGTCTATGGATGGCGAGGGCCAGCAGCTGGTAGTCTATACTCTGTATATGGGAAGGCCCTGGTGACGTCACTCCATCAGTGGTGCCCCGTCTATATGGGAAGGTCCTGGTGACGTCACTACATCAGTGGTGCCCCATCTATATGGGAAGGTCCTGGTGACGTCACTCCATCAGTGGTGCCCCGTCTATATGGGAAGGTCCTGGTGACGTCACTCCATCAGTGGTGCCCCGTCTATATGGGAAGGCCCTGGTGACGTCTCCATTCGGGCCATACATATTGGCTGCAGGCTGCAACCACAAAGTGCACCGGAGGCCGGGAGCAGCGGTGCCGGGCAGCCGCTGATTAGGAGTGAAGTACTGATGTAGTGTTTTCAGGCACCCCCTATTTGTCTTACTAGTCAGACAACCCCTTTAAAGGAGATGTCCCGCGCCGAAACGGTTTTTTTTTTTTTAACCCCCCCCCCCGTTCGGCGCGAGACAACCCCGATGCAGGGGTTAAAAAAACCACCCGCACAGCGCTTACCTGAATCCCGGCGGTCCGGCGTCTTCATACTCACCTGCTGAAGATGGCCGCCGGGATCCTCTGTCTCCATGGACCGCAGGGCTTCTGTGCGGTCCATTGCCGATTCCAGCCTCCTGATTGGCTGGAATCGGCACGTGACGGGGCGGAGCTACACGGAGCTACACGGAGCCCCATAGAGAAGAGGAGAAGACCCGGACTGCGCAAGCGCGGCTAATTTGGCCATCGGAGGGCGAAAATTAGTCGGCACCATGGAGACGAGGACGCCAGCAACGGAGCAGGTAAGTATAAAACTTTTTATAACTTCTGTATGGCTCATAATTAATGCACAATGTACATTACAAAGTGCATTATTATGGCCATGCAGAAGTGTATAGACCCACTTGCTGCCTCGGGACAACCCCTTTAAGGAAGTGGCTGGTCTTGTGCTGTTGGGCCTCATTGACTGCGAACTCTGATGTTGGTGGAGTTTGTAGCGCGATTCTTCCTTGCTTCGGCGCGGCTCCAGTTCATCATTATAATAGTATAATTATCATCTATTCTCTCTGCTCGCCCACTTTAATATACATGCATTAGCACCGCCGCAGTCTTCACCAATCCTCCCGGGAGGCAAACGTGTCGCTCAGAGAACAAAATCCGGGGAATAAAGCAAATGTATCATTATGAGAAATAGCAGCCTGCGGGGGAAACTCTCCGAGGAGGCGGGAGATTAGAATAACACGATTAGAGACGTAGCGAGGGGCTTCGTCTGCGGTTATGGGGTGAGCGACGGATCCTGCGGGACTGGAGCTGTAAGTGCGCTGCGGCTGCAGGTATATAGGGAGGGGGGAGCTCAGGAGGTCTGCTGCAGGTATGTAGGGAGGGGGAGCTCAGGATGTCTGCTGCAGGTAACTGCGGCGCCCCATGCATCATGTGGTCTATAGAGGTAGGTATGTCGGGTAACGCAGAATGACACTGTTCAACCCCCACCCCACCCAAAAGGTGCTATGGCATCTTTTAAATTTCACTTCACTTAAAAGATTTGAAAACTTTTTTTGTAAATTATATGGTACAATTAAAATATGCTCGTCCCACAAAAAACAAGCCCTCACAGGGCCACGACGATGGAAGGCGAGGATGAAATAATGAACATGGAAAAAATGAAAGGTCTCTGGTCCTGAAGGGGTTAAAAAAACTTCCACACTTGGGCAGGTCGAGTGCGACTGTTTATGGTGAAGTTGGGAAGAAACCACTGTAGAAATCTGATAACCTCTCCCACTATCAGCAGCTCAGTGGGGGTCCAACTCCTGGCATGTGGCATCAGTGGGGGTCCAACTCTTGGCATATGGCATCAGTGGGGGTCCAACTCCTGGCATGTGGCATCAGTGGGGGTCCGACTCCTGGCATATGGCATCAGTGGGGGTCCATCTCCTGGCATATGGCATCACCACCAATCAGATGACCGAAGGGTCTGTGCTGCTCCACCTTCATTTCTTCATCAGGCACAGCGCCATTTGTTTTTTAGTGGCTGTGTCTGGTATTAACATGCATCAGATCAGTGAGGGAGGAGTCGGACGCCCACCAATATTATATTGATGACCTACTAAAGAGCAGCTATCAATATTAAAGCCCTGTACAACCCCTTTAAGTGTTTGTCCACCTCTGGTGCCTCTTAGCTACTTCCCAACAGATGCTTGTGTGTGTTAAAGGACTGGTAATACAGAAGTATTGCCGGACTGCGGGTCGAGGTTAAACTAAAAGTCCCCCCTGTAAACAAAAATGTTCAAATCAATTAAAGGGGGTTTGTAGCTCTTACCGCCACCCGGCACCTTGACTGACCAGCGTTTTGTTGCGCCAACTGTCACCCTGTACAGAGTAGGAGGCCGTTGGCGCCATATATTGGGCGGTGGTCCGGCTTACTGCAGACCCCTGGACATTGTACGAAGCTATGTGCTTCCTACTCCGCACAGGGCGTTATTCAGGGTGGGGCTTTGGTGCTTTCGTCATGGTCCACTATGCAGTATCCTGTAGTCATGACTGCTCCTCTATAGCAAACCATGAGGAATTGATCTATAGTCATACTGTCCGATGAGGAGGTCTACGAACATCGAAACGCGTTACCTGCTGGTTGAAAATAACGCATGTGCTCTTTTAATCAACACGATCGGCTCCGCTCTCCGTACCAGTCAGCAGTTGCCAACAGTTTGTGCCGCAGCTCTTCTACTCCACCTTTAATTCCACTATCCAACAGTGACTTTACTTCTGGTTGTTTACTGTACCCGGCCGCCAGCGCCTTCTCCACATCGGTCTTATAGCGTCTTCTACAACAGGACATTAGTATGTCAGGTCATGGATTTCCCCTCAAGGGTGTTCTGCTCAGATCTCGCCTTTTCCCCTTACTGTATACTATATAGAGTGGGACTGCTGGATTAGCGAAAGGCTGATCGACTGGGGTTCCAGACAGTAGACCCCCACCAATTGGCTATTGAGGATCCAGCCAATGGTAATGCTCAGTGAACCCCATTTTGGATCACATTTAGCTGATTTTGATTTATCGAGACCCTGAATCTTGGCTGGTTTGTCTCAGCTAAAAAAATGAAGGAAAAACAAGAAGAAAAAAGAGGAAGGAAAAGTAAGAACCTTGAAAAGGAAGGAGGAGGAAAAAGAAACAAAGAAGAAAAAAGTAAGGAATGAAGAGGAAAAAGGAGGAAGAAGAGTGAAAAGGGAATAAGAAAGAAAAAGAAGAAGAGGGAGAAGAAAAAAGGAGGAAAATTAAGAAAGAGAAGGAAAAGGAAGGAGGACATAAAAAAGACGAGGAGAAGCAAAAAGAAGGATAGAGAATGAGAAAAAGGAAGAAAAGGAGGAAGGAAAATGAGAGGAGAATAGAGGAAGAAGAAAAAAGAAGGAAGAAGAATGAGAAAAAAGGAAGAAATGAGGAAGGAAAATGAGAGGAGAATAGAGGAAGAAGAAAAAAGAAGGAAGAAGAAGAGGAAAAGGAACCTTTACCATTACCAGAACCATCAGAACGGCTGACAGAACCCCCGAGGAGTCATACGAGCCGAGGCTGCAGGACTTTCTTGGGGCAATCTTCATTCATTTTTATCCTCCAGAATTTCAGCCCAGAGTTATGATCGCCCTGCGCCACTTCTCATCTTACCGCAGATTATAAAATCCAGCACACACCGGCTTTTTACCTTCTTCCTCATATAATTTTATGTCCCGGGATTGTAACCAACATCCAGACACCCGAATGAGCATTTTATATGACTCTATAAAAGCTGTAACCAGAGTAAAATAACAAAGAGCACAAAAATTATTTTAGTGTCGGAATAATTAAATAACACAAACATGTTAGCCTGTCCATGATCGGTAGGTCATTGGTAGGTCATCGGTAGGTCATTGGTAGGTCATCGGTAGGCCATCGGTATGCCATCGGTAGGTCATTGGTAGGCCATCGGTAGGTCATTGGTAGGTCATTGGTAGGTCATTGGTAGGTCATCGGTAGGCCATCGGTAGGCCATCGGTAGGTCATCGGTAGGCCATCGGTAGGTCATTGGTAGATCATCGTTAGATCATTGGTAGATCATTGGTACATCATCGGTAAATCATCGATAGATCAATGGTAGATCGCCAGTAAACCAGTATATCATCAATATATCCTCAGTAGGTCATCAGTAGATCATTAGAAGGTCATTAGTAGATCAATAGTACATCAGTGAAAAAGACTTGGGTATACTAATAGATCACAGACTGAACATGAGTCAACAATGTGATGCAGCAGCCAAAAAGGCAAACACAATTCTGGGATGTATTAAGAGAAGCATGGAGTCTAGATCACGTGAGGTCATTATCCCCCTCTACTCTTCCTTAGTCAGACCTCATCTAGAATACTGGGTCCAGTTCTGGGCACCCCACTTTATACAAGACATAGACAAACTGGAGCAAGTTCAGAGAAGAGTTACCAAGATGGTGAGCGGTCTGCAAATCATGTCCTATGAGGAACGGTTAAAGGATCTGGGAATGTTTAGCAGAAGAGAAGGCTGAGAGGAGACTTAATAGCTGTCTACAAATATCTGAAGGGCTGTCACAGTGCAGAGGGATCAGCCCTATTCTCATCTGCACAAGGAAAGACTAGAAGCAATGGGATGAAACTGAGAGGGAGGAGACACAGATTAGATATTAGACAGTGAGGGGGATCAATGAGTGGAACAGGTTACCACGGGAGGTGGGGAGTTCTCCTTCAATGGAAGTCTTCAGAGGCTGGACAGACACCTGTCTGGGATGATTTAGTGATCCTGCACTGAGCAGGGGGTTGGACCCGATGATCCTGGAGGTCCCTTCCAACTCTACCATTCTATAATTCTACATCGGCGGTATATCATTGGTAGATCGTCAGTAGATCATTGATAGGTCATCGGTATATTGTTGGTAGATCATTGGTAGATTATCAGTAGGTCATAAGTAGATCACGGAGCGATAATTGGTAGGTCATCGGTAGATTATTGTTAGGTCAATGGTAGGTCATTGGTAATCATTGGTAGATTTTCGGTAAATCGTCAGTCGATCATTGGTAGGTCATTGGTAATCATTGGTAGGTTGTCGATAAATCATCGGTCGATCATTGAAAGGTCATCGGTAATCATTGGTAGGTCAATGCTAAATCGCTGATCAATGATTGGTAGGTCATCGGTAAATCATCGGTCGATCATTGGTAGGTCATCGGTAATCATTGGTAGGTTGATGGTAAAATCGCTAATCGATCATTGGTAGGTCATCGGTAATCATTGGTAGGTTGACGATAAATCATCGGTCGATCATTGGTAGGCCATCAGTAATCATTGGTAGGTTGACGGTAAATCGTTGATCAATCATTGGTAGGTCATCAGTAAGTCATCGGTCGATCATTGGTAGGTCATCTGTAATCATTGGTAGGTCATCGGTAATCATTGGTAGGTTGACGGTAAATCGCTAATCGATCATTGGTAGGTCATCGGTAATCATTGGTAGGTCATCGGTAATCATTGGTAGGTTGACGGTAAATCATCGGTCGATCATTGGTAGGTCATCTGTAATCATTGGTAGATCATCAGTAAATCATCGGTCGATCATTGGTAGGTCATCTGTAATCATTGGTAGGTCATCAGTAAATCATCAGTCGATCATTGGTAGGTCGTTGTTAATCATTGGTAGGTTGATGGTAAATCGCTGATCGTTCATTGGTAGATCATCGGTAATCATTGGTAGGTCATCGGTAATCAGTGGTAGGCTGACTGTAAATCATCGGTCGATCATTGGTAGGTCATCAGTAAATCATCGGTCGATCATTGGTAGGTCGTTGTTAATCATTGGTAGGTCATCGGTAATCATTGGTAGGTCATCAGTAAGTCATCGGTAATCATTGGTAGGTCATCGGTAATCATTGGTAGGCTGACTGTAAATCATCGGTCGATCATTGGTAGGTTGATGGTAAATCGCTGATCGATCATTGGTAGGTCATCGGTAATCATTGGTAGGCCATCAGTAATCATTGGTAGGTTGATGGTAAATCGCTGATCGATCATTGGTAGGTCATCGGTAATCATTGGTAGGCCATCAGTAATCATTGGTAGGTTGATGGTAAATCGCTGATCGTTCATTGGTAGGTCATCGGCAGGTAAACCGGTTGGATTGCCTTTTGAATATCTTTGACTTATTAGTTTTTGCAAGTCAGTCAAAAAGTCCAAAAAGTTAGCTTCCTCCTCACCCCAGCTGATTGATGGCGTTTCCCGCTGTGACTTCTGGCGGCCCAACATTCCTGCTGATTATTGTATATTGTAACTCTTCATGGAAGCCGGGAGAAGATTATCTTTTTTCCCCCGTGTCCTATTTTTGCCTTGTGTTCACTCTTGCAATCGCTGACATGAACATCCTGAAGAGGAGCAGGTCTTGTCAGCGTTTGATTGCGAGTTGTCAGCTGCCAGAGGCTAGCGTCAGAGCGGATATTGTAGCGGCTGGCATTGATGGATCGGAGCGGCGGCGCCCAAATAACAAACTGGATTCATCTCACATTTTGAAGATTTTTTAATAGGAAGCTTTTACATGTAAATGGCAGCTGGCGCACGGGGGCCGCCGAGCCGCTCCTCTTGTTAACCTCAACCACTTGCAAAAAAGTTAAAAGTTATTTACCGTTTTTTTAAAAGTGTGCCGATATTTGAGCCGCCATTTGCTTTCCATACCGTCAGGAGCCGTAAATCAGTCCGGCACAAAGATCACCGTCATCTCAAAGACAAATTCCTGCTGGAAAGGACGAGCAGAAAATATGAGCCGGGTGGCAATTTAGATCCTGCTAAGAATTATCGCCCTGAGCTGAAGTCCATTATTGCGTGGCTGGTAAAACGGTGAACTATTGCGCGGCGCTCACTGGCTGCCCGCGTGATTTACTGTAAATATATACACAAAGCCGCTTCCAAGGCCGCAATAACTCAGGTTCTATCTGATTAACTCGTCTAATGAATGTGTGAGCGTAAAGACAAGGACATCGCGTGTCCATCAGACCGGCTGCCGATGCTCAGGCTGGACGAGTTTACAGGCAACCGTCTGGATGGGTCAGCACACCGACCAGAAGAGTTAAAGAGGAACGGTCACCTCTCACCAACTGTCTGGATGAGTCAGCACACCGACCAGAAGAGTTAAAGAGGAACAGTCACCTCTCACCAACTGTCTGGATGAGTCAGCACACCGACCAGAAGAGTTAAAGAGGAACGCTCACCTCTCAACAACTGTCTGGATGGGTCAGCACACTGACCAGAAGAGTTAAAGGGGAACGCTCACCTCTCATCAACTGTCTGGATGGGTCGGCACACCGACCAGAAGAGTTAAAGAGGAACGGTCACCTCTCACCAACTGTCTGGATGGGTCAGCACACCGACCAGAAGAGTTAAAGAGGAACGGTCACCTCTCACCAACTGTCTGGATGGGTCAGCACACCGACCAGAAGAGTTAAAGAGGAACGCTCACCTCTCAACAACTGTCTGGATGGGTCAGCACACCGACCAGAAGAGTTAAAGAGGAACAGTCACCAACTGTCTGGATGGGTCAGCACACTGACCTGACGAGTTAATGAGGAGCAGTCACCAACTGTCTGGAAGGGTCAGCACACTGACCAGACGAGTTAATGAGGAGCGGTCACCTCTCATGATGTGTTTGTTTTAGTAAATAATTGTATTCCCAATAAATTAACATTTCTAATAACTGTATGTTGTGCCGTTCCTCTGCTAATCCTCCTGGAAATTTATGACTGGATTGACCACTGTATGTTGCCAGTTAGGGGTATTTCCATGCACAGTCTGGCATTGTCCAATCACTGCTGACTGTTGTGGAATGGCAACACCTAGTTGTCAATTTAGTCACACATTTCCAAGTGGAATAACAGAGGAACAGCATAATGCAGAGTTCTAAGGAAAGATGCCCCAAGATTGTTATTTTATGGTGAATTAAAGTATTTATTACATTAGACACATGAGGGGAAGTGACCGGCTCCAGATGAAGCAAGCACCGCCCTCCAGACTCCTCAGAAACAGGACTCCTCCTAGTCCAGTGGAGTCACAGTGGCAAGATAGTGTGTCATGTGACCCCTCACAGCCCTACAAGGAGGCCACAAGGTAAGGGCCCCGCTGCAAGAAGACATTTCAGAGAAGGAATAGCGCCACCTAGTTGACTGTTATTATGGCAGCTGGAGAATGTACTGCAGCAGATCTGTCGGCTCCCCGATGGGTTTCTTTTGGTGATGCTTACATTGTAAACAAACACTTCCAGAGCTTTTTTTAAACTCTGTGTTGTTGCTCTGTTATTCTTCCTGGCATTCTAGTATTACCCTTCGCCTTGTCAATGAGGTGTGTAATTTTGGCACTGCCCAGACATTGCTGACTGTCAGACCATGCAGGGACATGTCCTATTGACAAAAGGAATGCTAGTACCGAGTTGTTCATGTACCTAAACATTTCCAAGATGAGTAACAGAGGAACAGGCCAATGCTAAGTTCTAAGAAAATTATTATTTCATGGGAAATGCCAGAGCAGCGGTGACTGGCACAGGACTCCGCGAAGGACCGGTCTGGGAAATCATTCTCTAGACCTTTGTTTCTTTAGTACCAAGGGTTGTGTAGGATTAGAAAACCACAAACAGCACCACACCTGTCCATAGGTCATGGCTGGTACTGCAGCTCAGCTATACTGTAAATGAGGCTTAGCTGCAATACCACACACAACCTGTGGACATATGTGGCGCTGTTTTAGGAAGACAACCCCATCATCTGATGACATCACTGATTATGAGCAGCATGTGGGATATGTGGGATGTGTATCACTATGTGACTCCCAGGATGTGATTGGTAACATTGTATCTTCTCCATCAGGGAGAGGCCTGCATCATGGGAGCCAAGAGAACCTACATGAAAAGAAGATCAGAGAAGAAATGCATGCAGGGAAAGTACGCCGGGGCCATGTCCTCCGAGCCCTGTGTCTGCACTGAGGCTGATTTTGAGTGGTGAGTAGACCCGGGGGGTCATCGGCATAAGTATACACTAGTGCTGCACATACTGGGGACCCTCTCCATTTAGTATTATCCCCCTACACAAGTCTCATGCTTGCAGCTCCATCAGGTCCCCAACCAACCGGCGCCGTACACAACACATAACAGTACGATAACTGACTACTAGCAAACTGTGCCAGATATCAGCAGTAAATATTACCACATACTACTGCCATACAGTGCATAGCTACTTGTATCATAGTACCATATAGTGCCCACATACTACTGCCATATAGTGCATAGATACTTGTACCATAGTACCATATAGTGCCCACATACTACTGCCATACAGTGCATAGATACTTGTACCATAGTACCATATAGTGCTCACATACTACTGCCATATAGTGCATAGATACTTGTACTATAGTACCATATAGTGCCCACATACTACTGCCATACAGTGCATAGATACTTGTACTATAGTACCATATAGTGCCCACATACTACTGCCATATAGTGCATAGATACTTGCACTATAGTACCATATAGTGCCCACATACCACTGCCATATAGTGCATAGATACTTGTACTATAGTACCATACAGTGCCCACATACTACTGCCATACAGTGCATAGATACTTGTACTATAGTACCATATAGTGCGCACATACTACTGCCATACAGTGCATAGATACTTGTACTATAGTACCATATAGTGCCCACATACTACTGCCATATAGTGCATAGATACTTGCACTATAGTACCATATAGTGCCCACATACCACTGCCATATAGTGCATAGATACTTGTACTATAGTACCATACAGTGCCCACATACTACTGCCATACAGTGCATAGATACTTGTACCATAGTACCATATAGTGCCCACATACTACTGCCATATAGTGCATAGGTACTTATACTATAGTATCGTATAGTGCCCACATACTACTGCCATACAGTGCATAGATACTTTTACCATAGTACCATATAGTGCCCACATACTACTGCCATATAGTGCATAGGTACTTATACTATAGTATCGTATAGTGCCCACATACTACTGCCATATAGTGCATAGATACTTGTACCATAATACCATATATTGCCCACATACTACTGCCATATAGTGCATAGATACTTGTACCATAATACCATATAGTGCCCACATACTACTGCCATACAGTGCATAGATACTTGTACCATGATACCATATAGTGCCCACATACTACTACCATATAGTGCATAGATACTTGTACCATAGTACCATATAGTGCTCACATACTACTGCCATACAGCAGTATAGATACTTGTACCATAGTACCATATAGTGCCCACATACTACTGCCATATAGTGCATAGATACTTGTATCATGATACCATATAGTGCCCACATACTACTACCATATAGTGCATAGATACTTGTACCATAGTACCATATAGTGCTCACATACTACTGCCATACAGCAGTATAGATACTTGTACCATAGTACCATATAGTGCCCACATACTACTGCCATACAGTGCATAGATACTTGTATCATAGTACCATATAGTGCCCACATACTACTGCCATACAGTGCATAGATACTTGTATCATAGTACCATATAGTGCCCACATACTACTGCCATACAGTGCATAGATACTTGCATCATAGTACCATATAGTGCCCACATACTACTGCCATATAGTGCATAGATACTTTTACCATAGTACCATATAGTGCTCACATACTACTACCATACAGAGCATAGATACTTGTACCATAATACCATATAGTGCCCACATACTACTGCCATATAGTGCCCATATACTACTGACATACAGTGCATAGATACTTGTCCCATAGTACCATATAGTGCCCACATACTACTGCCATATAGTGCATAGATACTTGTACTATAGTACCATATAGTGCACACATACTACTGCCATACAGTGCATAGATACTTGTACCATAGTACCATATAGTGCCCACATACTACTGCCATATAGTGCATAGGTACTTATACTATAGTATCGTATAGTGCCCACATACTACTGCCATACAGTGCATAGATACTTTTACCATAGTACCATATAGTGCCCACATACTACTGCCATATAGTGCATAGATACTTGTACCATAGTACCATATAGTGCCCACATACTACTGCCATATAGTGCATAGGTACTTATACTATAGTATCATATAGTGCCCACATACTACTGCCATATAGTGCATAGATGCTTGTACCATAATACCATATATTGCCCACATACTACTGCCATACAGCAGTATAGATACTTGTACCATAGTACCATATAGTGCCCACATACTACTGCCATATAGTGCATAGATACTTGTACTATAGTATCATATAGTGCCCACATACTACTGCCATACAGTGCATAGATACTTGTACCATAGTACCATATAGTGCTCACATACTACTGCCATACAGCAGTATAGATACTTGTACCATAGTACCATATAGTGCCCACATACTACTGCCATACAGCAGTATATATACTTGTACTATAGTACCATACAGTGCCCACATACTACTGCAATACAGTGCATAGATACTTGTACCATAGTACCATATAGTGCCCACATACTACTGCAATACAGTGCATAGATAGTTTTACCATAGTACCATATAGTGCGCACATACTACTGCCATACAGTGCACAGATATGTGTACCATAATACCATATAGTGCGCACATACTACTGCCATACAGTGCATAGATAGTTTTACCATAGTACCATATAGTGCCCACATACTACTGCCATACAGTGCACAGATATGTGTACCATAATACCATATAGTGCCCACATACTACTGCCATACAGTGCACAGATATGTGTACCATAATACCATATAGTGCCCACATACTACTGCCATACAGTGCATAGATACTTTAACCATAGTACCATATAGAGCTAACATACTACTGCCATACAGTGCATAGATACTTTAACCATAGTACCATATAGTGCCCACATACTACTGCCATACAGTGCATAGATACTTTAACCATAGTACCATATAGTGCGCACATACTACTGCCATACAGTGCACAGATATGTGTACCATAATACCATATAGTGCGCACATACTACTGCCATACAGTGCACAGATATGTGTACCATAATACCATATAGTGCCCACATACTACTGCCATACAGTGCACAGATATGTGTACCATAATACCATATAGTGCGCACATACTACTGCCATACAGTGCATAGATACTTTAACCATAGTACCATATAGAGCTAATATACTACTGCCATACAGTGCATAGATACTTTAACCATAGTACCATATAGTGCCCACATACTACTGCCATACAGTGCATAGATACTTTAACCATAGTACCATATAGTGCGCACATACTACTGCCATACAGTGCATAGATAGTTTTACCATAGTACCATATAGTGCGCACATACTACTGCCATACAGTGCATAGATACTTTAACCATAGTACCATATAGTGCCTACATACTACCGCCATACAGTGCACAGATATGTGTACCATAATACCATATAGTGCCCACATACTACTGCCATACAGTGCACAGATATGTGTACCACAATACCATATAGTGCCCACATACTACTCCCATACAGTGCATAGATACTTATACCACTAGTATACACTAGTGTGCATATAATATTGTCAATTTGCCTCTGAACCTATCGAATTATGTATACATACTACTGTCCTACAGAACCTATAGAATAGAGTCCACCTAATGCCATACTGTAGTGCTATGGAGTAGTGCACACATACTACTGCCATACAGCGCCTGTAAATTGTGTCCATATAATACTGCCATACAGTGCCTGCAGACTAGTGCCCATATAGTATTTGCCACATACATTGTCTATAGAACTGTGCCCACACAATATCGCCACGCACTACCTATAGAATGGTGCCAACATAACACTCCCATGCAGTATCTGTGTATTAGTGGCACACTGAAACCTCCTAATCATGCCATGCAATATGCAGGCTACAGTGGCATGCAGTATATGCATAAATTACCCACATGGTGGCGCTATACGGGGCTACATAACTAATAACGCCACAGCTGTACTGCCAGCGAGGAAGATACCAGTAGGGGGTGGCAGAGACTCTTGGAGAATCGCCTCTTGTCTACTCAGAACGACCGACCGCACTACTGACAAACTGCAGTGCTTTTATGGGCCTACTGGGGGCGCTGCAGAACACAGGAGCCCCCTGCATGATTCGGGAGTAGCATTAGGGGAGAGCTGTGGAGATGCTGGCGGTCTGTGTGATGGATGTCCTACCGTCTGTACAGAGAGATGAGTCCGGACTCTCAGCCCCATCCCTCAGACTAGTCAGCGACTCCTCGCCCGGCGCTGCGCCGTACATCTTCACACGACTGAGAGGGAGTTTAGAAGAAGAGCCTCAGTTCCACGAGTGCCGATAAATCCCGCAGTGACGTCGTGTCTGGAAATATCTTATTTCTCTCTGCTCCAATAAATCCGCGCTAAATCACGCTGCGGCGCGGAGATCCGGCAGACGGACGGCGGGTGTGTCGGCAAAGTGATGGACACTCACGCCATTAATTACTGACGAGGAGAGTCTCACACCGAACACAACCATAGAAGCATGGGGGGGGGGGGCTGCGCACCCTGGAGCCTCGGGGGCCCCGGAGGTCCCTCCTCCCAGTTCTATAAGCATTATAGTGGGGCCCCTGTTACACATTGTGCCCTTGGGTTCAGCAGCCCTGGGGTGCAGGCAGTACAGATTGCTATAGACCTGAACCGTCCGTCAGGGGGTGCAGTCCCCTCCATAAAGAACCTCTAATGAGAGGATATCAATGTTTTAGGAGTGGGGTCCAACGTATCGCCCCGAGGATCAGCTTGGCCCATTAGTAGAGCAGTAGATCGGTGCAGTAAATCATAAAGCGGATGCCGCACGCAGCGCCCCATCATTCAGCTGATCAGCGATGGTGCCAAGGGTGGGACTCACGGCGATCAAGTATTGGTGAGCCATCAATATGAAAGCATCCCCCGATCCGGGTGGGAAATGTGTCTCGGGACCAGAGGAGGGGTGGATGGGGGGCATATCACCTGAGGCCCTTCTTCCTCCTCGCTCTTCCACTGATCCGCTTGTTCTTCAGACCTCTCTTCATTCTTCCAAGATGCCTATGGCGCCTCATAGTCCCTACAAGCTTTGCCCCATTATGAGCACCTTATATATGACCTTCTTGGGGCTGTATAGAGGGTGGCCCTCTTAGTACCCTAAAGCTTTACCCCGTCATACAGGTGACCTTCTTTCCCTAATATAGTGGGCGGCCCTCCTAGTGACTTCCTTGCGTTCTACCTCACTACAAGCACCTTATATATGACCTTCTTGGGGCTGTATAGAGGGTGGCCCTCTTAGTACCCTAAAGCTTTACCCCATCATACAGGTGACCTTCTTTCCCTAATATAGTGGGTGGCCCTCCTAGTGACTTCCTTGCGTTCTACCTCACTACACGCACCTTATAGATGACCTTCTTGGGCTCTATAGTGGATGGTGCTCCTTCTGCCCTACTGTTATTATTGCCCTCATGTTCTGAACACCTTATAGATGGTGGCCTGGCGTTCTACCCCATTCTAAGCACCTTACAGATGTCCTCCTTGGGACAATTATAGTGGGTGGTGATTCTAGTAGCTTTGTGTTCTTCCCCATTATGAAAACCTTAAAGATGACCTTCTTGGGGTAATGTAGTGGTGGCCCTCGTACTGCGCTCTTGTTCTGAACACTCTATAGAGTGGGGTTAAGTTGGGGCCCCCAAGATAAACTTTTGCACCCCGGCCGATGAGTCCTTAGCTCCTCCCCTGCGGTGCAGTACAGCGGTGGCCCTCATAGTGCCCTCAGGTTATGAGCGCCTTCTAGATGACCTTCTTGGTGCAGTATAGCGGGTGCCCTGTCAGTGCCCTCGTGTTCTTCCCTATTATGACCACCTTATAAACAACCTTCTTCAGGTTCACCTTAAGATGAATCTTGTAAAGTATAAAGTGAGAAGCGAAGACACAACCTTAAAGGAAGATGAATGTTTCCCCATAATCGGCTTTCCTTCCGCTGTTTCTCTCTATCATCTGAAGTCTATCAAATCAATGGTGAATTAAAGGCATCCCGCGCCGCGCTTGCTGGTGCTGAATGTAATTTGAGAAATAAAATATTGTGTTGTGCTCCCTCCAGCAGTCTGCAGACAGTTACCAGTACAGCGCGCCGCCACAATGATATTATTGCGTCCCCGCGGGCGCCGCGCTACGGAGAGAGAGATCCTTGCTTTAGTAATTGGTCGATAAATGCTATTATGCAGACTGCGGTGGGAGGAACGCTCCGATTCACTCGGCCTCACAACGTCGAGGAACTCCAAAACTTTTCTGCAAGTTTAGCTAGAATTTCTAATTTCATGCGTAACTTAAAGAGCGTTTATAACGGGCGGTCATCAGCATAACGAGTAACGAGGAAGGTGTGAACGAGTGGAAATACCCCCGCAGCTCCAGGAGCCCGTATGTTATGCGGTGGCACGTGTAGGCCATGCGGAGGATACTGGAGGGTGCCACAGGGGCAACGGAAAAGAGAAGTTAGCATGAGGGCAATGGAGACACCAAGCGATGCTGCCCATGTGTCCCAGGGGTGCAGATACGCAGACAGGGGTGCAGATGTGCAGACAGGGGTGCAGATACGCAGATGGTTACATTACACAGGTCACATCCTGCATAGGAGTTCAGGCAGGTTCTGGGCGCACACTGTATACTGGTAGAGACCCTGAGTGAGTGCCAGTCCATGGAAGAGGCAGATAGCGGGTTTCTGGCACCCAGTCAGAGAGATCTAGACTAGGGCCTTGTGCCATATGAGCATCTTGCTTGCTGGCCTGCAGGATTTGAGCAGCTGCCTGCAGGCGTTCTTCTGCTGCTCCGACCGCCAGGAAGTGGCGGTTGTCTCATCACGGCCCCCGCTTAGACCGTGCTGCCATAGCAATGCTTCTGCTGTCCTCTGCTGCCCCTTGCAGCAGTCTAGACCCTGTGGAGCTGCTGCAGTCACCGAGACACAAGGCCCACGCTGAGGAGCTGGCGAGGGTAGAGATGGCACTTGTCACGGTGGCTCTACCAGACTCCTCCCCGGAGGGATGCACGGAACCTCAGCCAAGGCACCGCTGGGCCTCTTCCAGGCAACGCTGGGATAGCGGTTACCTGTATATGTGTGGTGGACTGAAGAAGTCGTCACGCGTGACTCAACTGTTCCTTCACACCGCTGACTAGCCGACGGTAGAAATAATACAGTCCACACACCGCAAACATTGAAAACGCAATCAGTGCGAACGGACAGCGGCTGGAAACTGGTTTGCAAGATACAGCTTTACACGCCACTGCAGGAGAGACCGCTTAGAAGACGGTCAGGGAGGAGGGCATGGGATGGCACCGGGACTACAGCGGCTCCCTGTATGACTCCGCTCCTGGACAAACTCCGGGATACAGGATGACAGGAGGGGACACAACGCTCCGAGATACAGGATGACAGGAGGGGACACAACGCTCCGGGATACAGGATAACAGGAGGGGACACAACGCTCCGGGATACAGGATGACAGGAGGGGACACAACGCTCCGAGATACAGGATAACAGGAGGGGGCACAACGCTCCGGGATACAGGATGACAGGAGGGGACACAACGCTCCGGGATACAGGATAACAGGAGGGGACACAACGCTCCGAGATACAGGATAACAGGAGGGGACACAACGCTCCGGGATACAGGATAACAGGAGGGGACACAACGCTCCGAGATGCAGGATAACAGGAGGGGACACAACGCTCCGAGATGCAGGATAACAGGAGGGGACACAACGCTCCGGGATACAGGATACCAGGAGGGGACACAACGCTCCGGGATACAGGATAACAGGAGGGGACACAACGCTCCGGGATACAGGATAACAGGAGGGGACACAACGCTCCGGGATACAGGATGACAGGAGGGGACACAACGCTCCGGGATACAGGATGACAGGAGGGGACACAACGCTCTGGGATACAGGATGACAGGAGGGGACACAACGCTCCGGGATACAGAATAACAGGAGGGGACACAACACTCCGGGATACAGAATAACAGGAGGGGACACAACGCTCCGGGATACAGGATGACAGGAGGGGACACAACGCTCCGGGATACAGGATAACAGGAGGGGACACAACGCTCCGGGATACAGGATGACACCGGGGGAGACAACGCTCCGGGATACAGGATAACAGGAGGGAACACAACACTCCGGGATACAGGATAACAGGAGGGGACACAACGCTCCGAGATACAGGATAACAGGAGGGAACACAACACTCCGGGATACAGGATAACAGGAGGGGACACAACGCTCCGAGATACAGGATAACAGGAGGGGACACAACGCTCCGGGATACAGGATAACAGGAGGGGACACAACGCTCCGGGATACAGGATAACAGGAGGGGACACAACGCTCCGGGATACAGGATAACAGGAGGGGACACAACGCTCCGGGATACAGGATAACAGGAGGGGACACAACGCTCCGGGATACAGAATAACAGGAGGGGACACAACGCTCCGGGATGCAGGATAACAGGAGGGGACACAACGCTCCGAGATACAGGATAACAGGAGGGGACACAACACTCCGGGATGCAGGATAACAGGAGGGGACACAACTCTCCGGGATACAGGATAACAGGAGGGGACACAACGCTCCGGGATACAGGATGACAGGAGGGGACACAACGCTCCGGGATACAGGATGACAGGAGGGGACACAACGCTCCGGGATACAGGATGACAGGAGGGGACACAACGCTCCGGGATACAGGATAACAGGAGGGGACACAACGCTCCGAGATACAGAATAACAGGAGGGGACACAACGCTCCGGGATACAGGATAACAGGAGGGGACACAACGCTCCGGGATACAGGATAACAGGAGGGGACACAACGCTCCGGGATACAGGATAACAGGAGGGAACACAACACTCCGGGATGCAGGATAACAGGAGGGGACACAACGCTCCGGGATACAGGATAACAGGAGGGGACACAACGCTCCGGGATGCAGGATAACAGGAGGGGACACAACGCTCCGAGATACAGGATAACAGGAGGGGACACAACGCTCCGGGATACAGGATAACAGGAGGGGACACAACGCTCCGGGATACAGGATGACAGGAGGGGACACAACGCTCCGGGATACAGGATAACAGGAGGGGACACAACGCTCCGGGATGCAGGATGACAGGAGGGGACACAACACTCCGCAGACACTCAGGAATTAGTAGCTTAATTGCTGCACAGCAGACTCCTTCTCTCACTCCTCAAAGGGGGTTCCTGGAATTGGGGACCTCAGGATCCCTCCCCTCAGCTTCCCCCATGCGGCCGGCACTCTCACTCCTCTCACAACTCTTTTGAGATGGAACTCTTTTAGAACTCTCTCAATGACTCATATTTATCTCATATAATCATCACGTGACAAGACCAACTTGTACATATCCCAGACATATCCCAGCCACTCTCAGACGTTAACCTCTTACATGCTGCAGCTTTGCAATACACATACCTAATGGCAGGACAATGTGCCCAGTGCATCCGCACTGAAGACACTACATGTATGACAGTGACGGAGGGGCCAGATATACTACATGTATGACAGTGACGGAGGGGCCAGATATACTACATGTATGACAGTGACGGAGGGGCCAGATATACTACATGTATGACAGTGACGGAGGGGCCAGATATACTACATGTATGACAGTGACGGAGGGGCCAGATATACTACATGTATGACAGTGACGGAGGGGCCAGATATACTACATGTATGACAGTGACGGAGGGGCCAGATATACTACATGTATGACAGTGACGGAGGGGCCAGATATACTACATGCATGACAGTGACGGAGGGGCCAGATATACTACATGCATGACAGTGACGGAGGGGCCAGATATACATGCATGACAGTGACCGAGGGGCCAGATATACATGCATGACAGTGACCGAGGGGCCAGATATACATGTATGACAGTTACGGAGGGGCCAGATATACATGTTTCGGGCCACTGACTGCCCCCGGGAATCTGCCCACTCCGGGCCTGTTCATCAATGTCTGTGATGTCTGTAAGTCATGTAGGCGGGTTGTATGAAACTGTCTTCTGGCTTTACTCTTCAGTAGAGATGAGCGAACGTACTCGGTAAGGGCGATTTCGCAATCGAGCACCGCGATTTTCGAGTACTTCACTACTCGGGTGAAAAGTACTCGGGTGCGCTGTGGGGCGGGGGGTTGCAGAGGGGAGTGGGGGGTAGCAGCAGGGAACAGGGGGGAGCCCTCTCCCCCCCACTCCCCGCTGCACCCCCCCGCGCTGCCATGGCGACCCCCAAATTTTTTCGCCCGAGTACGGAAGTACTCGAAAATCGCAGTAGTCGGGCGAAAAAGGGGCGTGGCCGAGCACGTTCGCTCATCTCTACTCTTCAGCCTCCCGATGGCGCTGCAGCATACATGTCCTTTCTTCGCGGCTCAGTCTGGCGTCACACATTATTTCTAAAGGAGTGAAAATCAAGTGAGGGAGATAAGCCCAACAGGTGCAAAGAGGATAAGCGGCTCAGATGCCCACAGCAACCAATCACGGCTCTGATGTCATTTTGTAGAGGTGAACTCTGATTGGTTGCTGTGGGTAACTCAGCCACTCCCCCTCTTTGCACCAGTTTTGTTCACATGAATGATTTTTCCACCCGATGGCACCAAACCCATTACTGTAAGTCGTCCTACTCACCTTTGTGGTTTGTTTGTAATCAGATGCTCTGAGTAATAGCTCTTGTGTGACTGTCCGGGGTGCCACGTGTCAGACAGCCCACGGACAGGGATCTGTGTGCCGGACAATGTAAGTCGTGGCCCAAAGACTCAGACGCAACTTTTAAATAGTTTTTGTGAATAGGCCCCAGCGTCCCGGAACACTCCGAATATGACGGCAGGACAGACGCTCCTGCCTAGTCACCGGCAGCTGAAATAGGCCACTTGGGATTTTGGTTGGCCAGTCGGCCACGTGCTCTGCGAATGCTGCCCCCGGCATTGCCAACCACCACTCTGCCACATTTATAGCTGCAATTAGGTAGGAAGAAACAATGTGGTGCAAAAGAGATTCGTCCCTAGTTCACTGTTACGCCCTGACACCCAGCCCTTACTACTCCTACACCTGAGCCTCACAGAGCCTCCTACACCTGAGCCTCACTGCTCCTGCACCTGAGCCTCACTCTTCCTGCACCTGAGCCTCACTCTTCCTACACCTGAGCCTCACTCTTCCTACACCTGAGCCTCACTGCTCCTACACCTGAGCCTCACTGCTCCTACACCTGAGCCTTACCCGTCCTACACCTGAGTCTGACTGCTCTTACACCTGAGCCTCACCCTTCCTACACCTGAGCCTGACTGCTCCTACACCTGAGCTTCAATCTACCTACACCTGAGTCTGACTGTTCCTACACATAAGCCTCACTGCTTTTACACCTGAGCCTCACTGCTTTTACACCTGAGCCGCACTCTTCCTACACCTGAATGTCACTGCTCCTACACCTGAGCTTCAATCTACCTACACATGAGCCTGACTGTTTCTACACCTGAGCCTCACTCTTCCTACACCTGAGACTGACTGCTTCTACACCTGAGCCTCACTGCTCCTACACCTGAGCCGCACTCTTCCTACACCTGAATGTCACTGCTCCTACACATGCGCCTGACTGTTTCTACACCTGAGCCGCACTCTTCCTACACCTGAATGTCACTGCTCCTACACATGCGCCTGACTGCTTCTACACCTGAGCCTCACTCTTCATACACCTGAGCCTCAATCTACCTACACCTGAGCCTCACTTTTCCTACACCTGACTATGTCTGTAGATCCGGGTTCCTTTCTGTGGTGGTGACACATCTGTTAGGATTCTAATGTTTTCTGCTCTGCTTGCAGTGATTATGGCTATGAGCGACACAGCAATGGCCAGTGCCTGCCCGCCTTCTGGTACAACCCGTCCTCCTTGTCCAAAGATTGCAGTCTGGGGCAAAGTTACCTGAACAGCACCGGGTAAGTAGCACCCCCTCGTGGATCACTGTTGTAGCCGTGGGCTTTGTTTTACGTTAGCTGATTATTTCATCTTCCTGGATAATTAGCAGACGGCCAGTTATTTTATATATATTTTTAATCCAGGATTTTTTAAAATACCGGTTACAAAGTCTTCTGCGCCCGCACCTCCTGTGTGCCGGCGTAATGTGTTTGTGCAGAGTCTGTAGATGTAGGGATCAGTACAAACAATGCGCACTGCAGCCCGGGCCGCACGGCTCTCACATATACATGTTGTACGCCACAAGTCACATGATCCGATTCTCCCACGTGGGTTTCCTTCTGACGCACTGTTCGCTGCGGAGTCACGACTTCTGTCCATCAGCATTGATGACGTGGATTTGGAGTGATAGCCGGAAGAAGCACAAAGCTGCGATTTTTGTGCGATTTTAGCATTAGAAATCCCATTGACATTTAAAAAAACGCTATTGGGTGGGAGTCCTAAGAGGGAGGAGCCTAAGAGTTCAATTAGCCGAAACCGCTCAACAGAAGGGTCATTTTGTGTGATCGTCCCCCTATGATTGAGCTGCATGAGGGTCTTGTGACTCTTCACACAAGCCTAGGTGTTTTTCCATTTTCTCCTCCGCTGTTTATTGGCATGAATAGATGTTTTTTGGCGATCACGACCATGAGCGTCGATTTTTAGCGACAAAAAACGTTGCACCCCGGAAAACCCTCGCTCTGCCAAAATCCTCACTTTTCCAAAATGTCTAGAAAAAGGGGGCGGAGTTTGAGCGGAGTGACGTTTTAAACAGATTTAAGAATTGTGACTTTTTTTAAAAGTTGCAAAATGTTTTGCAATCTCAGTCCAGTAGCCGGGGGGGGGGGGGCGCACAAAGTGACTCCACGTCTCTGGGCACAGAGAAAGATGCAGCATATGTATTAACGGTGCGATGTTTGATACATTTGTTACATTGTACACTGTAGAAGGGAATAACATCAGACTGACGTAAAAAATGATGATCCCCCCCACTCCATTATTCCATTATTCTTAAAGGGGTTTTCCGGGACATAAAAAAGTTAAAAGCGCCTAAAAGAAAAATAAGTTGGCTATTCACCTATTGTGGCGGCTCCCCGTCCAGCGGCAGCACCAGTGTCCACCGCATGGAACCCGGAGGAAGCAGCTGGCGGCTGTGTGCGGCGGATCGTGCGGCGATTCTTCTATGGCTGCTGAAGTCTGTGAGTGGCTGAGCTGTCACGTGGCAGTCAATGTACGGCACGTGACGGACGCAGGTTCTGCGCGGTTCGCTAGACGAGTTTTTAGTTTATTTTCACTGTAAGCCATTTTAACTTATTTCAATGTCTCAGAACACCCGTTTAAAGATTCCATCCACGGGGCGCATTTACTAAAAGCCGTGTGTACAATAGGTCTCTGGCATAGAAGACTGCCACCTTGGGTGACCTTTCATCATTTTGCCCAGGCCTGCCACTTCTTCTACAATGTGGGTGGGGCTTAGCATTATGGCGTGTCGCCACTCATGGCCCATCTGATTTACCACAATGTACACTGGAAACTGGTTTAACTTCCAGCTGAGATCTATGCAGGCTACAAGCTGGAGTGCGTGGCATATCCGGCGCACAGACAACCCGCCGCTGCACCAAATGCATTAATAGGCTTGCGTCTCGTAGAACGTTTCACGCACTTCACGCCAGCGCAGCCTTTAGTTAGATGGACGTATTATATGCAGGACTCAGTAAATCTGTCCCCGATGTATCTAAAGGTACCTTCATATCACTCGAACAAGTGCTTGTGGGCGACTGTCCTCATGTGCGCACATGGCCTCCGACGGGGCCCAGCCAGAAGTTGCTCAGCAGTCACTAGTCATTCCGTTTCAGTGTAATATTTGAGGAACTGCCTTTTCCCTGTAAATGGAGGGGCGGCTGGAGGGGATCTCCACTGTCTGGCAGGCTATCTCTCCTGTGTAAAGCAGACTAGCAATAGTCGCTCGTACGGCTATCGGGCGCTTAGACAAACATTATAAAAAAAACAAAAGAATGGAGCAACTGACCCCCCCCTTTTTTTTAAATTAATTTCACTTCCAAAAAAACACAACACGGATGCCTTCACATTGGCGATTGCCAGCGCCGATCAGCAGAAAATCCTGGACCAAATAGAATGCGGGAAGCCGGGCGGATCCCATTTAAGTCATGAGCTTTTCTGGCACCATCTTACTCATGGGTTCTGAACTACTGAAATCTGACGGGTCCCAAGGGGCGGATATGAACGGGGCCAAAGCTGAAGTGCTGCTCTAGCTGAATCTGCCCAGTGTATCTAAAATAGTAACTACATGTTGCATCTTGATTGCGTCTCCATGACAACAGACTACAAAGCATCCCTGTGTAGTCTGATTCTGCAGTCATCTTCCTGTCCATATGTCCCAGTTTCTAACGGAGGTGGAAACTTCGGCCATGTTTGGGGCGGTCGCCTGTAGATGTGTATTCAATGTATCGTGACATGTTGTATTCTGTTGTTTCAGCTACAGAAAGGTTGTATCCAACAACTGCACCGACGGTGTGAGAGAGCGGTACACAGCCAAACCTCAGCAGTGTCCGGGGAAGGCTCCGCAGGGTCTCCGGGTCACAACGCTGGACGGGAAGTTGACTGCGGAACAAGGACACAACGTCACATTTGTTCTACAGTTAGAGGAGGTACGGGGGGAGAAGACTGCGCCAAGTATACCGTCCAGCATATCGCCTCCACCAGCTCCAATACTCCAAGAGATTACTACAGCCTAGTCGCTGACAATGAATTCGGAGTGCGTGTCACCCTGCCGCATAGCAAGGTGGCAGCAGAGATCTGTACAAGTACAAGACTACCTCAATGGCCGGCCTCTTCATAATTGTACAGGATTAGAAAAACAGCGCCACTTTACTCCTTGTGGTTATATCTGGTATTGTAGCTCAGCTCCACTGAAGTGAATAAGTCCCAATTGCAGTACCACATAGAACCTGTGGATGGGTGTGGTGCTGTTTTTGCAAAAACGCTGCCATTTCTATCAAATTTACAGTCTCTTTAAGAAGAGTTTCTTTTCCCCAGAAACAGCGCCACTTTACCCCTTGTGGTTATATCTGGTATTGTAGCTCAGCTCCATTGAAAAGAATAGAAGTGAGCAGCAGCCCTACACATAACTTGTGGACAAGTGCTGTTTGCAGGAAAGCAGCAATGCTTTTCAAATTCTATAAACCCTTTCAAGAAAAGAGAAACAGCGCCACTCTTGTTCATGTAAAAGCGAACAATTATAGCGAGGGCAGCGCTCCAAAAGTAACAGTGTATTGGAAACAAGCAGAATATTAGATCGGTGGCGACTCACCTGGCCACCTCCCTGCAGGGTCGGCCGTCACACCTATCCTGCGGGTTTGCCTTAAGACTCAAGTTTTGAGCTACTACCCAAGTCCCCATCCTTACTGGATACCCACGGAGTGCAGCGCGTCTATGGAACTTCTGCAGGTGGAATCCACCGCAGACATCATAGGTCGATCACTGGATAAACAGTTCCCGCGCTCCAGGGGTGCAGAATAAGACAATCAATCTGTATAGAAGGGTCCCAAATAGATGGGACTCGCACTTACGTTTTAGGGGTTTTAAAGTCCAAGAACCCCCAGAAATTGATGGACAATAAATGTCATTTTATGACATCGACATAAATGGAAAGCAGCAGGTGTATCACAGGTAGGTCCGTCTTCATCTACAACAGCCGTGATCATTTCAAGGCATAACTGGGATTTCTGGGGGATTCTTGGACATCTATTTGCCACCCGTCCATCCAGATAGATTGTTTTATATTGCACCCCTGGAGCGCGGGAACCTTTAATCCTCTGATCGACCTATCTGTGTTCATGTGGCCGAGCCTGGTACTGCAGCTCAGCTCCATTCACTTCAGTGTCAGGCACAGCCACAGCTTTGGAGTTAAGTGTCAGGTACCCCTTTAACTGAAAGAACAAGACAAACAATCAGGGGCTCAATTGTGCAGTGGATTTCCCAGAATGCTTTGTGTATTTAACTACATTATGCTGATCACAGTTTAATAATCGTCAGGCCATTGCAACTATTACCAGTTAACGACCAGTGACAGAAAGTCCATTTACAGCCGGCTATCACTGTGGTCATCGGGAATATAAGAATGGATGCAACCAGAAATGCCGAAGACAAGTGAAATATGGCGCTGAGACCATCCGTACGTGATGTGCGGTGCGGAGGAGGGGGCCGCATGGTCCTCAGCTGTTATTTATGCGCCAGACTCACTAATCAATGACCAATTACTGTACTGAGAAATAGTAGTCTGAGATAACCAATTATGTAGCCGAGGGAATTAAGATTAATGTGAATCCAGAAACAGATTAATATTTAGGTAGAGAGCGCTGAGTCTGCAGCCGCCGAGTCCCAACCGCCACAATCCAGCAAAAGAAAGGAAACGGGAGGTGGAATATGTAGAAAGAGATTAAAGGGATATTCAGGGAGGAGGAAGAAGGGTGGGCTTTTATAGCCCTGCCATAGGCTGTGCCCGCTGCTGCAGGTTAGTCCTAAGGACTGATGACACGCTGACACTGGAGGGACGGGATAATGACACGCTGACACTTGGGGGATGGGATAATGACACGCTGACACTTGGGGGACAGGATAATGACACGCTGACACTTGGGGTACAGGATAATGACACGCTGAAACTTGGGGTACAGGCCTATGACACGCTGACACTTGGGGGACAGGATAATGACACGCTGACACTTGGGGTACAGGCTTATGACACGCTGATACTTGGCGGCGGGATAATGACACGCTGATATTTGGGGGACGAGATAATGACACGCTGACATTTGGGGGACGGGATAATGACACGCTGACACTTGGGGGACAGGATAATGACATGCTGACTCTTGGAGGACGGGATAATGACACGCTGATACTTGGGGGACGGGATAATGACACGCTGACACTTGGGGGACGGGATAATGACACGCTGATACTTGGGGGACAGGATAATAACACGCTGACACTTGGGGGACGGGATAATGACACGCTGATACTTGGGGGACGGGATAATGACACGCTGACACTTGGGGGACGGGATAATGACACGCTGACACTTGGGGGACGGGATAATGACACGCTGACACTTGGGGGCGGGATAATGACACGCTGACACTTGGGGGGCGGGATAATGACAGGCTGACACTTGGGGGACGGGATAATGACACGCTGATACTTGGCGGACGGGATAATGACAGGCTGATACTTGGGGGACGGGATAATGACACGCTGAAACTTGGGGGACGGGATAATGACACGCTGACACTTGGGGGACAGGATAATGACACGCTGACACTTGGGGGACGGGATAATGACACGCTGACACTTGGGGGATGGGATAATGACACGCTGATACTTGGGGGGACGGGATAATGACACGCCGACACTTGGGGGGCGGGATAATGACACGCTGACACTTGGGGGACGGGATAATGACACGCTGACACTTGGGGGACAGGATAATGACATGCTGACACTTAGGGGGACAGGATAATGACACGCTGACACTTGGGGGACGGGATAATGACACGCTGACACTTGGGGGACGGAATAATGACACGCTGACACTTGGGGGACGGGATAACGACACGCTGACACTTGGGGGGATGGGATAACGACACGCTGACACTTGGGGGACGGGATAACGACACGCTGACACTTGGGGGACGGGATAATGACACGCTGATACATGGGGGGGACGGGATAATGACACGCTGACACTTGGGGGACGGGATAATGACACGCTGGTACTTGGGGGACGGGATAATGACACGCTGACACTTGGGGGACAGGATAATGACACGCTGATACTTGGGGGACAGGATAATGACACGCTGACACTTGGGGGACGGGATAATGACACGCTGATACTTGGGGGACGGGATAATGACACGCTGACACTTGGGGGACGGGATAATGACAAGCTGATACTTGGGGGATGGGATAATGACACGCTGATACTTGGGGGATGGGATAATGACACGCTGACACTTGGGGGACGGGATAATGACACGCTGACACTTGGGGGACGGGATAATGACAAGCTGATACTTGGGCGACGGGATAATGACCTGCTGACACTTGGGGGACGGGATAATGACCTGCTGACACTTGGGGGATGGGATAATGACACGCTGATATTTGGGGGACGGGATAATGACACGCTGACACTTGGGGGGATGGGATAATGACACGCTGACACTTGGGGGACGGGATAATGACACGCTGATACTTGGGGGACGGGATAATGACACGCTGATACTAGGGGGATGGGATAATGACATGCTGACACTTGGGGGATGGGATAATGACACGCTGATATTTGGGGGACGGGATAATGACACGCTGACACTTGGGGGGACGGGATAATGACACACTGACACTTGGGGGACGGGATAATGACACGCTGACACTTGGGGGACGGGATAATGACACGCTGACACTTGGGGGACGGGATAATGACACGCTGACACTTGGGGGACGGGATAATGACACACTGACACTTGGGGGACGGGATAATGACACGCTGATACTTGGGGGATGGGTTAATGACACGCTGACACGGGGGATGGGATAATGACACGTTGACAATTGGGGGACGGGATAATGACACGCTGACACTTGGGGGATGGGATAATGACACGCTGACACTTGGGGGACAGGATAATGACACGCTGACACTTGGGGGACAGGATAATGACACGCTGATACTTGGGGGACGGGATAATGACACGCTGACACTTGGGGACGGGATAATGACACGCTGATACTTGGGGGATGGGATAATGACACGCTGACACTTGGGGGACGGGATAATGACACGCTGATACTTGGGGGACGGGATAATGACAGGCTGACACTTGGGGGGACGGGATAATGACACGCTGACACTTGGGGGACGGGATAATGACACGCTGACATTTGGGGGGACGGGATAATGACACGCTGACACTTGGGGGACGGGATAATGACACGCTGACACTTGGGGGACGGGATAATGACACGCTGACATTTGGGGGGACGGGATAATGACACGCTGACACTTGGGGGACGGGATAATGACACGCTGACACTTGGGGGATGGGATAATGACACGCTGACACTTGGGGGACGGGATAATGACACGCTGACACTTGGGGGACGGGATAATGACAGGCTGACACTTGGGGGGACGGGATAATGACAGGCTGACACTTGGGGGACAGGATAATGACACGCTGACACTTGGGGGACGGGATAATGACACGCTGACATTTGGGGGGACGGGATAATGACACGCTGACACTTGGGGGACGGGATAATGACACGCTGACACTTGGGGGACGGGATAATGACACGCTGACATTTGGGGGGACGGGATAATGACACGCTGACACTTGGGGCCTGGATAATGACACGCTGATACTTGGGGGATGGGATAATGACACGCTGACACTTGGGGGACGGGATAATGACACGCTGATACTTGGGGGACGGGATAATGACAGGCTGACACTTGGGGGGACGGGATAATGACACGCTGACACTTGGGGGACAGGATAATGACACGCTGACACTTGGGGGACGGGATAATGACACGCTGACACTTGGGGGATGGGATAATGACACGCTGACACTTGGGGGACGGGATAATGACACGCTGACACTTGGGGGACGGGATAATGACAGGCTGACACTTGGGGGGACGGGATAATGACAGGCTGACACTTGGGGGACAGGATAATGACACGCTGACACTTGGGGGACGGGATAATGACACGCTGACATTTGGGGGGACGGGATAATGACACGCTGACACTTGGGGGACGGGATAATGACACGCTGACACTTGGGGGACAGGATAATGACACGCTGACATTTGGGGGGACGGGATAATGACACGCTGACACTTGGGGGACGGGATAATGACACGCTGACACTTGGGGGATGGGATAATGACACGCTGACACTTGGGGGACGGGATAATGACACGCTGACACTTGGGGGACGGGATAATGACAGGCTGACACTTGGGGGGACGGGATAATGACAGGCTGACACTTGGGGGACAGGATAATGACACGCTGACACTTGGGGGACGGGATAATGACACGCTGACATTTGGGGGGACGGGATAATGACACGCTGACACTTGGGGGACGGGATAATGACACGCTGACACTTGGGGGACGGGATAATGACACGCTGACATTTGGGGGGACGGGATAATGACACGCTGACACTTGGGGGACGGGATAATGACACGCTGACACTTGGGGGACGGGATAATGACACGCTGACACTTGGGGGACGGGATAATGACCTGCTGACACTTGGGGGACGGGATAATGACCTGCTGACACTTGGGGGATGGGATAATGACACGCTGACACTTGGGGGACGGGATAATGACACGCTGACACTTGGGGACGGGATAATGACACGCTAACACTTGGGGGACGGAATAATGACACGCTGATATTGGGGGACGGGATAATGATACGCTGACACTTGGGGGACGGGATAATGACACGCTGATATTGGGGTACAGGATAACGACACGCTGACACTTGGGGGACGGGATAATTACACGCTGACACTTGGGGGACGAGATAATGACAAGCTGACACTTGGGGGACGGGATAATGACACGCTGACACTTGGGGGACGGGATAATGACACGCTGACACTTGGGGGGACGGGATAATGACACGCTGACACTTGGGGGACGGGATAATGACACGCTGACACTTGGGGGGATGGGATAATGACACGCTGACACTTGGGGGATGGGATAATGACACGCTGACACTTGGGGGACGGGATAATGACAGGCTGACACTTGGGGGACGGGATAATGACACGCTGATACTTGGGGAACGGGATAATGACACGCTGATACTTGGGGAACGGGATAATGACACACTAACACTTGGGGGACGGGATAATGACAAGCTGATACTTGGGGGATGGGATAATGACACGCTGATACTTGGGGAACGGGATAATGACACGCTGATACTTGGGGAACGGGATAATGACACACTAACACTTGGGGGATGGGATAATGACACGCTGATACTTGGGGGATGGGATAATGACACGCTGATACTTGGGGAACGGGATAATGACACACTAACACTTGGGGGATGGGATAATGACACGCTGATACTTGGGGAACGGGATAATGACACGCTGATACTTGGGGGACGAGATAATGACATGCTAATACTTGGGGAGCGGGATAATGACACGCTGACACTTGGGGGACGGGATAATGACACGCTGACACTTTGGGGAACGGGATAATGACACGCTGATACTTGGGGGACGAGATAATGACACGCTGACACTTGGGGGACGGGATAATGACACACTGACACTTGGGGGACGGGATAATGACACGCTGATACTTGGGGAATGGGATAATGACACGCTGACACTTGGCGGACGGGATAATGACACGCTAATACTTGGGGGACGAGATAATGACATGCTAATACTTGGGGAGCGGGATAATGACACGCTGACACTTGGGGGACGGGATAATGACACGCTGACACTTGGGGGACGAGATAATGACACGCTGACACTTGGGGGATGGGATAATGACACGCCGACACTTGGGGGACGAGATAATGACACGCTGACACTTGGGGGACGGGATAATGACACGCTGACACTTGGGGGACGGGATAATGACACGCTGACACTTGGGGGACGGGATAATGACACGCTGACACTTGGCGGACGGGATAATGACACGCTGATACTTGGGGAATGGGATAATGACACGCTGACACTTGGGGGACGGGATAATGACACGCTGACACTTGGGGGACGAGATAATGACACGCTGACACTTGGGGGATGGGATAATGACACGCTGACACTTGGGGGACGAGATAATGACACGCTGACACTTGGGGGACGGGATAATGACACGCTGACACTTGGGGGACGGGATAATGACACACTGACACTTGGGGGACGGGATAATGACACGCTGATACTTGGGGAATGGGATAATGACACGCTGACACTTGGGGGACGGGATAATGACACCCTGACACTTGGGGGAATGGGATAATGAGACGCTGATACTTGGGGAATGGGATAATGACACGCTGACACTTGGGGGACGGGATAATGACACGCTGATACTTGGGGGGCGGGATAATGACACGCTGACACTTGGGGAATGGGATAATGACACGCTGATACTTGGGGGATGGGATAATGACACGCTGATATTTGGGGGACGGGATAATGACACGCTGACACTTGGGGGACGGGATAATGACCGGCTGACACTTGGGGGACGGGATAATGACACGCTGACACTTGGGGGACGGGATAATGACCGGCTGACACTTGGGGGACGGGATAATGACTCCCTGATACTTGGGGGGCGGGATAATGACACGCTGACACTTGGGGAATGGGATAATGACACGCTGACACTTGGGGGACGGGATAATGACACGCTGACACTTGGTGGACGGGATAATGACACGCTGATACTTGGGGGACGGGTTAATGACACGCTGACACTTGTGGGACGGGATAATGACACGCTGATACTTGGGGGATGGGATAATGACACGCTGACACTTGGGGGACGGGATAATGACACGCTGACACTTGGGGGACGGGTTAATGACACGCTGACACGGGGGATGGGATAATGACACATTGACAATTGGGGGACGGGATAATGACACGCTGACGTTTGGGGGACGGGATAATGACACGCTGATACTTGGGGAACGGGATAATGATACGCTAAAACTTGGGGGACGGAATAATGACACACTGATATTGGGGGACGGGATAATGATACGCTGATATTGGGGTACAGGATAACGACACGCTGACACTTGGGGGACAGGATAATGACACGCTGATATTGGGGTACAGGATAACGACACGCTGACACTTGGGGGACGGGATAATGAAACGCTGACACTTGGGGGACGGGATAATTACACGCTGACACTTGGGGGACGAGATAATGACAAGCTGACACTTGGGGGACGGGATAATGACACGCTGACACTTGGGGGACGGGATAATGACACGCTGACACTTGGGGGATGGGATAATGACACGCTGACACTTGGGGGACGGGATAATGACACGCTAACACTTGGGGGACGGGATAATGACAGGCTGACACTTGGGGGACGGGATAATGACACGCTGATACTTGGGGAACGGGATAATGACACGCTGATACTTGGGGAACGGGATAATGACACACTAACACTTGGGGGACGGGATAATGACAAGCTGATACTTGGGGGATGGGATAATGACACGCTGATACTTGGGGAACGGGATAATGACACGCTGATACTTGGGGAACGGGATAATGACACACTGACACTTGGGGGATGGGATAATGACACGCTGATACTTGGGGGATGGGATAATGACACGCTGATACTTGGGGAACGGGATAATGACACGCTGATACTTGGGGAACGGGATAATGACACGCTGACACTTGGGGGACGGGATAATGACAGGCTGACACTTGGGGGACGGGATAATGACACGCTGATACTTGGGGAACGGGATAATGACACGCTGATACTTGGGGAACGGGATAATGACACGCTGATACTTGGGGAACGGGATAATGACACACTAACACTTGGGGGACGGGATAATGACAAGCTGATACTTGGGGGATGGGATAATGACACGCTGATACTTGGGGAACGGGATAATGACACGCTGATACTTGGGGAACGGGATAATGACACACTAACACTTGGGGGATGGGATAATGACATGCTGATACTTGGGGGATGGGATAATGACACGCTGATACTTGGGGAACGGGATAATGACACGCTGATACTTGGGGAACGGGATAATGACACGCTGACACTTGGGGGACGGGATAATGACACGCTGATACTTGGGGGACGGGATAATGACACGCTGAGACTTGGGGTACGGGATAATGACACGCTGACACTTGGGGGATGGGATAATGACACGCTGACACTTGGGGGACGGGATAATGACACGCTGACACTTGGGGGACGGGATAATGACACGCTGACACTTGGGGGACGGGATAATGACACGCTGACACTTGGGGAACGGGATAATGACACGCTGATACTTGGGGGATGGGATAATGACACGCTGATACTTGGGGGACGGGATAATGACACACTAACACTTGGGGGATGGGATAATGACACGCTGATACTTGGGGAACGGGATAATGACACGCTGATACTTGGGGAACGGGATAATGACACGCTGATACTTGGGGGACGAGATAATGACATGCTAATACTTGGGGAGCGGGATAATGACACGCTGACACTTGGGGGACGGGATAATGACACGCTGACACTTGGGGGAACGGGATAATGACACGCTGACACTTGGGGGACGAGATAATGACACGCTGACACTTGGGGGACGGGATAATGACACACTGACACTTGGGGGACGGGATAATGACACGCTGATACTTGGGGAATGGGATAATGACACGCTGACACTTGGCGGACGGGATAATGACACGCTAATACTTGGGGGACGAGATAATGACATGCTAATACTTGGGGAGCGGGATAATGACACGCTGACACTTGGGGGACGGGATAATGACACGCTGACACTTGGGGAATGGGATAATGACACGCTGACACTTGGGGGACGGGATAATGACACGCTGACACTTGGGGGACGAGATAATGACACGCTGACACTTGGGGGATGGGATAATGACACGCTGACACTTGGGGGACGAGATAATGACACGCTGACACTTGGGGGACGGGATAATGACACGCTGACACTTGGCGGACGGGATAATGACACACTGACACTTGGGGGACGGGATAATGACACGCTGATACTTGGGGAATGGGATAATGACACGCTGACACTTGGGGGACGGGATAATGACACGCTGACACTTGGGGGACGAGATAATGACACGCTGACACTTGGGGGATGGGATAATGACACGCTGACACTTGGGGGACGAGATAATGACACGCTGACACTTGGGGGACGGGATAATGACACGCTGACACTTGGGGGACGGGATAATGACACACTGACACTTGGGGGACGGGATAATGACACGCTGATACTTGGGGAATGGGATAATGACACGCTGACACTTGGGGGACGGGATAATGACACCCTGACACTTGGGGGAATGGGATAATGAGACGCTGATACTTGGGGAATGGGATAATGACATGCTGACACTTGGGGGACGGGATAATGACGTGCTGACACTTGGGGGACGGGATAATGACACCCTGATACTTGGGGGGCGGGATAATGACACGCTGACACTTGGGGAATGGGATAATGACACGCTGATACTTGGGGGATGGGATAATGACACGCTGATATTTGGGGGACGGGATAATGACACGCTGACACTTGGGGGACAGGATAATGACACGCTGACACTTGGGGGACGGGATAATGACCTGCTGACACTTGGGGGACGGGATAATGACACCCTGATACTTGGGGGGCGGGATAATGACACGCTGACACTTGGGGAATGGGATAATGACACGCTGACACTTGGGGGACGGGATAATGACACGCTGACACTTGGTGGACGGGATAATGACACGCTGATACTTGGGGGACGGGTTAATGACACGCTGACACTTGGGGGACGGGATAATGACACGCTGATACTTGGGGGATGGGATAATGACACGCTGACACTTGGGGGACGGGATAATGACACGCTGACACTTGGGGGACGGGTTAATGACACGCTGACACGGGGGATGGGATAATGACACATTGACAATTGGGGGACGGGATAATGACACGCTGACGTTTGGGGGACGGGATAATGACACGCTGATACTTGGGGAATGGGATAATGATACGCTAAAACTTGGGGGACGGAATAATGACACACTGATATTGGGGGACGGGATAATGATACGCTGATATTGGGGTACAGGATAACGACACGCTGACACTTGGGGGACAGGATAATGACACGCTGATATTGGGGTACAGGATAACGACACGCTGACACTTGGGGGACGGGATAATGAAACGCTGACACTTGGGGGACGGGATAATTACACGCTGACACTTGGGGGACGAGATAATGACAAGCTGACACTTGGGGGACGGGATAATGACACGCTGACACTTGGGGGACGGGATAATGACACGCTGACACTTGGGGGATGGGATAATGACACGCTGACACTTGGGGGACGGGATAATGACACGCTAACACTTGGGGGACGGGATAATGACAGGCTGACACTTGGGGGACGGGATAATGACACGCTGATACTTGGGGAACGGGATAATGACACGCTGATACTTGGGGAACGGGATAATGACACACTAACACTTGGGGGACGGGATAATGACAAGCTGATACTTGGGGGATGGGATAATGACACGCTGATACTTGGGGAACGGGATAATGACACGCTGATACTTGGGGAACGGGATAATGACACACTGACACTTGGGGGATGGGATAATGACACGCTGATACTTGGGGGATGGGATAATGACACGCTGATACTTGGGGAACGGGATAATGACACGCTGATACTTGGGGAACGGGATAATGACACGCTGACACTTGGGGGACGGGATAATGACACGCTGATACTTGGGGGACGGGATAATGACACGCTGAGACTTGGGGTACGGGATAATGACACGCTGACGCTTGGGGGATGGGATAATGACACGCTGACACTTGGGGGACGGGATAATGACACGCTGACACTTGGGGGACGGGATAATGACACGCTGACACTTGGGGGACGGGATAATGACACGCTGACACTTGGGGAACGGGATAATGACACGCTGATACTTGGGGAACGGGATAATGACACGCTGATACTTGGCGGACGGGATAATGACACGCTGACACTTGGGGGAAAGTATAATCACACGCTGATACTTGGGGGACGGGATAATGACACGCTGACACTTGGGGGACGGGATAATGACACGCTGACACTTGGGGAACGGGATAATGACACGCTGACACTTGGGGGATGGGATAATGACAAGCTGACACTTGGGGGACGGGATAATGACACGCTGATACTTGGGGAACGGGATAATGACACGCTGACACTTGGGGGACGAGATAATGACAAGCTGACACTTGGGGGACGGGATAATGACACGCTGACACTTGGGGGACGGGATAATGACACGCTGACACTTGGGGGATGGGATAATGACACGCTGACACTTGGGGGACGGGATAATGACACGCTGACACTTGGGGGACGGGATAATGACAGGCTGACACTTGGGGGACGGGATAATGACACGCTGATACTTGGGGAACGGGATAATGACACGCTGATACTTGGGGAACGGGATAATGACACGCTGATACTTGGGGAACGGGATAATGACACACTAACACTTGGGGGACGGGATAATGACAAGCTGATACTTGGGGGATGGGATAATGACACGCTGATACTTGGGGAACGGGATAATGACACGCTGATACTTGGGGAACGGGATAATGACACACTAACACTTGGGGGACACGATAATGACATGCTGATACTTGGGGGATGGGATAATGACACGCTGATACTTGGGGAACGGGATAATGACACGCTGACACTTGGGGGACGGGATAATGACACGCTGATACTTGGGGGACGGGATAATGACACGCTGAGACTTGGGGTACGGGATAATGACACGCTGACACTTGGGGGATGGGATAATGACACGCTGACACTTGGGGGACGGGATAATGACACGCTGACACTTGGGGGACGGGATAATGACACGCTGACACTTGGGGGACGGGATAATGACACGCTGACACTTGGGGAACGGGATAATGACACGCTGACACTTGGGGGATGGGATAATGATACACTGATACTTGGCGGACGGGATAATGACACGCTGACACTTGGGGGAAAGTATAATCACACGCTGATACTTGGGGGACGGGATAATGACACGCTGACACTTGGGGGACGGGATAATGACACGCTGACACTTGGGGGACAGGATAATGACACGCTGACACTTGGGGGACAGGATAATGACACGCTGACACTTGGGGGACGGGATAATGACACGCTGACACTTGGGGGACGGGATAATGACACGCTGACACTTGGGGGACGGGATAATGACACGCTGACACTTGGGGGACGGGATAATGACACGCTGACACTTGGGGGACAGGATAATGACACGCTGACACTTGGGGGACGGGATAATGACACGCTGACACTTGGGGGACGGGATAATGACACGCTGACACTTGGGGAACGGGATAATGACACGCTGATACTTGGGGAACGGGATAATGACACGCTGATACTTGGGGAACGGGATAATGACACGCTGACACTTGGGGGATGGGATAATGATACACTGATACTTGGCGGACGGGATAATGACACGCTGACACTTGGGGGAAAGTATAATCACACGCTGATACTTGGGGGATGGGATAATGACACGCTGACACTTGGGGGATGAGATAATGACATGCTAATACTTGGGGAGCCGGATAATCACACGCTGACACTTGGGGGAACGGGATAATGAGACGCTGATACTTGGGGGACGGGATAATGACACGCTGACACTTGGGGGACGGAATAATGACACGCTGACACTTGGGGGACGGGATAATGACAGGCTGACACTTGGGGTACAGGATAATGACACGCTGATACTTGGGGGACGGGATAATGACACGCTGTTACTTGGGGGGCGGGATAATGACACGCTGACACTTGGGGGACGGGATAATGACACGCTGACACTTGGGGGACGGGATAATGACACGCTGATACTTGGGGGGCGGGATAATGACACGCTGACACTTGGGGGACGGGATAATGACACGCTGACACTTGGGGGACGGGATAATGACACGCTGACACTTGGTGGACGGGATAATGACACACTGACACTTGGGGGACGGGATAATGACATGCTGACACTTGGGGGACGGGATAATGACACGCTGACACTTGGGGGACGGGAAAATGACACGCTGATACTTGGGGGATGGGATAATGACACGCTGACACTTGGGGGATGGGATAATGACACGCTGACACTTGGGGGACAGGATAATGACACGCTGATATTTGGGGGATGGGATAATGACACGCTGACACTTGGGGGACGGGATAATGACACGCTGACACTTGGGGGACGGGATAATGACACGCTGATATTTGGGGGATGGGATAATGACACGCTGACACTTGGGGGACGGGATAATGACACGCTGACACTTGGGGGATGGGATAATGACACGCTGACACTTGGGGGACAGGATAATGACACGCTGAATTTTGGGGGATGGGATAATGACACGCTGACACTTGGGGGACGGGATAATGATACACTGACACTTGGGGGACGGGATAATGACACACTGACACTTGGGGGACGGGATAATGACACGCTGACACTTGGGGGATGGGATAATGACACGCTGACACTTGGGGGACAGGATAATGACACGCTGATATTTGGGGGATGGGATAATGACACGCTGACACTTGGGGGACGGGATAATGACACGCTGATATTTGGGGGATGGGATAATGACACGCTGACACTTGGGGGACGGGATAATGACACGCTGACACTTGGGGGATGGGATAATGACACGCTGACACTTGGGGGACAGGATAATGACACGCTGATATTTGGGGGATGGGATAATGACACGCTGACACTTGGGGGACGGGATAATGACACGCTGACACTTGGGGGACAGGATAATGACACACTGATATTTGGGGGATGGGATAATGACACGCTGACACTTGGGGGACGGGATAATGACACGCTGACACTTGGGGGACGGGATAACGACACCCTGACACTTGGGGGATGGGATAATGACAGGCTGACACTTGGGGGACAGGATAATGACACGCTGATTCTTGGGGGACGGGATAATGACACTCTGACACTTGGGGACGGGATAATGACACGCTGACACTTGGGGGACAGGATAATGACACGCTGATACTTGGGGGATGGGATAATGACATGCTGACACTTGGGGGACGGGATAATGACACGCTGACACTTGGGGGACGGGATAATGACACACTGATATTTGGGGGATGGGATAATGACACGCTGACACTTGGGGGACGGGATAATGACACGCTGACACTTGGGGGACGGGATAACGACACCCTGACACTTGGGGGATGGGATAATGACAGGCTGACACTTGGGGGACAGGATAATGACACGCTGACACTTGGGGGACGGGATAACGACACCCTGACACTTGGGGGACGGGATAATGACACGCTGACACTTGGGGGACGGGATAATGACACGCTGATACTTGGGGGGCGGGATAATGACACGCTGACACTTGGGGGACGGGATAATGACACGCTGACACTTGGGGGACGGGATAATGACACGCTGACACTTGGTGGACGGGATAATGACACACTGACACTTGGGGGACGGGATAATGACATGCTGACACTTGGGGGACGGGATAATGACACGCTGACACTTGGGGGACGGGAAAATGACACGCTGATACTTGGGGGATGGGATAATGACACGCTGACACTTGGGGGATGGGATAATGACACGCTGACTCTTGGGGGACAGGATAATGACACGCTGATATTTGGGGGATGGGATAATGACACGCTGACACTTGGGGGACGGGATAATGACACGCTGACACTTGGGGGACGGGATAATGACACGCTGATATTTGGGGGATGGGATAATGACACGCTGACACTTGGGGGACGGGATAATGACACGCTGACACTTGGGGGATGGGATAATGACACGCTGACAATTGGGGGACGGGATAATGACACGCTGACGTTTGGGGGACGGGATAATGACACGCTGATACTTGGGGAACGGGATAATGATACGCTAAAACTTGGGGGACGGAATAATGACACACTGATATTGGGGGACGGGATAATGATACGCTGATATTGGGGTACAGGATAACGACACGCTGACACTTGGGGGACAGGATAATGACACGCTGATATTGGGGTACAGGATAACGACACGCTGACACTTGGGGGACGGGATAATGAAACGCTGACACTTGGGGGACGGGATAATTACACGCTGACACTTGGGGGACGAGATAATGACAAGCTGACACTTGGGGGACGGGATAATGACACGCTGACACTTGGGGGACGGGATAATGACACGCTGACACTTGGGGGATGGGATAATGACACGCTGACACTTGGGGGACGGGATAATGACACGCTAACACTTGGGGGACGGGATAATGACAGGCTGACACTTGGGGGACGGGATAATGACACGCTGATACTTGGGGAACGGGATAATGACACGCTGATACTTGGGGAACGGGATAATGACACACTAACACTTGGGGGACGGGATAATGACAAGCTGATACTTGGGGGATGGGATAATGACACGCTGATACTTGGGGAACGGGATAATGACACGCTGATACTTGGGGAACGGGATAATGACACACTGACACTTGGGGGATGGGATAATGACACGCTGATACTTGGGGGATGGGATAATGACACGCTGATACTTGGGGAACGGGATAATGACACGCTGATACTTGGGGAACGGGATAATGACACGCTGACACTTGGGGGACGGGATAATGACACGCTGATACTTGGGGGACGGGATAATGACACGCTGAGACTTGGGGTACGGGATAATGACACGCTGACGCTTGGGGGATGGGATAATGACACGCTGACACTTGGGGGACGGGATAATGACACGCTGACACTTGGGGGACGGGATAATGACACGCTGACACTTGGGGGACGGGATAATGACACGCTGACACTTGGGGAACGGGATAATGACACGCTGATACTTGGGGAACGGGATAATGACACGCTGATACTTGGCGGACGGGATAATGACACGCTGACACTTGGGGGAAAGTATAATCACACGCTGATACTTGGGGGACGGGATAATGACACGCTGACACTTGGGGGACGGGATAATGACACGCTGACACTTGGGGAACGGGATAATGACACGCTGACACTTGGGGGATGGGATAATGACAAGCTGACACTTGGGGGACGGGATAATGACACGCTGATACTTCGGGAACGGGATAATGACACGCTGACACTTGGGGGACGAGATAATGACAAGCTGACACTTGGGGGACGGGATAATGACACGCTGACACTTGGGGGACGGGATAATGACACGCTGACACTTGGGGGATGGGATAATGACACGCTGACACTTGGGGGACGGGATAGTGACACGCTGACACTTGGGGGACGGGATAATGACAGGCTGACACTTGGGGGATGGGATAATGACAGGCTGACACTTGGGGAACGGGATAATGACACGCTGATACTTGGGGAACGGGATAATGACACGCTGATACTTGGGGAACGGGATAATGACACGCTGATACTTGGGGAACGGGATAATGACACACTAACACTTGGGGGACGGGATAATGACAAGCTGATACTTGGGGGATGGGATAATGACACGCTGATACTTGGGGAACGGGATAATGACACGCTGATACTTGGGGAACGGGATAATGACACACTAACACTTGGGGGATGGGATAATGACATGCTGATACTTGGGGGATGGGATAATGACACGCTGATACTTGGGGAACGGGATAATGACACGCTGATACTTGGGGAACGGGATAATGACACGCTGACACTTGGGGGACGGGATAATGACACGCTGATACTTGGGGGACGGGATAATGACACGCTGAGACTTGGGGTACGGGATAATGACACGCTGACACTTGGGGGATGGGATAATGACACGCTGACACTTGGGGGACGGGATAATGACACGCTGACACTTGGGGGACGGGATAATGACACGCTGACACTTGGGGGACGGGATAATGACACGCTGACACTTGGGGAACGGGATAATGACACGCTGATACTTGGGGAACGGGATAATGACACGCTGATACTTGGCGGACGGGATAATGACACGCTGACACTTGGGGGAAAGTATAATCACACGCTGATACTTGGGGGACGGGATAATGACACGCTGACACTTGGGGGACGGGATAATGACACGCTGACACTTGGGGAACGGGATAATGACACGCTGACACTTGGGGGATGGGATAATGACAAGCTGACACTTGGGGGACGGGATAATGACACGCTGATACTTGGGGAACGGGATAATGACACGCTGACACTTGGGGGACGAGATAATGACAAGCTGACACTTGGGGGACGGGATAATGACACGCTGACACTTGGGGGACGGGATAATGACACGCTGACACTTGGGGGATGGGATAATGACACGCTGACACTTGGGGGACGGGATAATGACACGCTGACACTTGGGGGACGGGATAATGACAGGCTGACACTTGGGGGACGGGATAATGACACGCTGATACTTGGGGAACGGGATAATGACACGCTGATACTTGGGGAACGGGATAATGACACGCTGATACTTGGGGAACGGGATAATGACACACTAACACTTGGGGGACGGGATAATGACAAGCTGATACTTGGGGGATGGGATAATGACACGCTGATACTTGGGGAACGGGATAATGACACGCTGATACTTGGGGAACGGGATAATGACACACTAACACTTGGGGGACACGATAATGACATGCTGATACTTGGGGGATGGGATAATGACACGCTGATACTTGGGGAACGGGATAATGACACGCTGATACTTGGGGAACGGGATAATGACACGCTGACACTTGGGGGACGGGATAATGACACGCTGATACTTGGGGGACGGGATAATGACACGCTGAGACTTGGGGTACGGGATAATGACACGCTGACACTTGGGGGATGGGATAATGACACGCTGACACTTGGGGGACGGGATAATGACACGCTGACACTTGGGGGACGGGATAATGACACGCTGACACTTGGGGGACGGGATAATGACACGCTGACACTTGGGGAACGGGATAATGACACGCTGACACTTGGGGGATGGGATAATGATACACTGATACTTGGCGGACGGGATAATGACACGCTGACACTTGGGGGAAAGTATAATCACACGCTGATACTTGGGGGACGGGATAATGACACGCTGACACTTGGGGGACGGGATAATGACACGCTGACACTTGGGGGACAGGATAATGACACGCTGACACTTGGGGGACAGGATAATGACACGCTGACACTTGGGGGACGGGATAATGACACGCTGACACTTGGGGGACGGGATAATGACACGCTGACACTTGGGGGACGGGATAATGACACGCTGACACTTGGGGGACGGGATAATGACACGCTGACACTTGGGGGACAGGATAATGACACGCTGACACTTGGGGGACGGGATAATGACACGCTGACACTTGGGGGACGGGATAATGACACGCTGACACTTGGGGGACGGGATAATGACACGCTGACACTTGGGGAACGGGATAATGACACGCTGATACTTGGGGAACGGGATAATGACACGCTGATACTTGGGGAACGGGATAATGACACGCTGACACTTGGGGGATGGGATAATGATACACTGATACTTGGCGGACGGGATAATGACACGCTGACACTTGGGGGAAAGTATAATCACACGCTGATACTTGGGGGATGGGATAATGACACGCTGACACTTGGGGGATGAGATAATGACATGCTAATACTTGGGGAGCGGGATAATCACACGCTGACACTTGGGGGAACGGGATAATGAGACGCTGATACTTGGGGGACGGGATAATGACACGCTGACACTTGGGGGACGGAATAATGACACGCTGACACTTGGGGGACGGGATAATGACACGCTGACACTTGGGGGACGGGATAATGACACGCTGATACTTGGGGGGCGGGATAATGACACACTGACACTTGGGGGACGGGATAATGACACGCTGACACTTGGTGGACGGGATAATGACACACTGACACTTGGGGGACGGGATAATGACATGCTGACACTTGGGGGACGGGATAATGACACGCTGACACTTGGGGGACGGGAAAATGACACGCTGATACTTGGGGGATGGGATAATGACACGCTGACACTTGGGGGATGGGATAATGACACGCTGACACTTGGGGGACAGGATAATGACACGCTGATATTTGGGGGATGGGATAATGACACGCTGACACTTGGGGGACGGGATAATGACACGCTGACACTTGGGGGACGGGATAATGACACGCTGATATTTGGGGGATGGGATAATGACACGCTGACACTTGGGGGACGGGATAATGACACGCTGACACTTGGGGGATGGGATAATGACACGCTGACACTTGGGGGACAGGATAATGACACGCTGAATTTTGGGGGATGGGATAATGACACGCTGACACTTGGGGGACGGGATAATGACACACTGACACTTGGGGGACGGGATAATGACACACTGACACTTGGGGGACGGGATAATGACACGCTGACACTTGGGGGATGGGATAATGACACGCTGACACTTGGGGGACAGGATAATGACACGCTGATATTTGGGGGATGGGATAATGACACGCTGACACTTGGGGGACGGGATAATGACACGCTGATATTTGGGGGATGGGATAATGACACGCTGACACTTGGGGGACGGGATAATGACACGCTGACACTTGGGGGATGGGATAATGACACGCTGACACTTGGGGGACAGGATAATGACACGCTGATATTTGGGGGATGGGATAATGACACGCTGACACTTGGGGGACGGGATAATGACACGCTGACACTTGGGGGACAGGATAATGACACACTGATATTTGGGGGATGGGATAATGACACGCTGACACTTGGGGGACGGGATAATGACACGCTGACACTTGGGGGACGGGATAACGACACCCTGACACTTGGGGGATGGGATAATGACAGGCTGACACTTGGGGGACAGGATAATGACACGCTGATTCTTGGGGGACGGGATAATGACACTCTGACACTTGGGGACGGGATAATGACACGCTGACACTTGGGGGACAGGATAATGACACGCTGATACTTGGGGGATGGGATAATGACACGCTGACACTTGGGGGACGGGATAATGACACGCTGACACTTGGGGGACGGGATAATGACACACTGATATTTGGGGGATGGGATAATGACACGCTGACACTTGGGGGACGGGATAATGACACGCTGACACTTGGGGGACGGGATAACGACACCCTGACACTTGGGGGATGGGATAATGACAGGCTGACACTTGGGGGACAGGATAATGACACGCTGACACTTGGGGGACGGGATAACGACACCCTGACACTTGGGGGACGGGATAATGACACGCTGACACTTGGGGGACGGGATAATGACACGCTGATACTTGGGGGGCGGGATAATGACACGCTGACACTTGGGGGACGGGATAATGACACGCTGACACTTGGGGGACGGGATAATGACACGCTGACACTTGGTGGACGGGATAATGACACACTGACACTTGGGGGACAGGATAATGACATGCTGACACTTGGGGGACGGGATAATGACACGCTGACACTTGGGGGACGGGAAAATGACACGCTGATACTTGGGGGATGGGATAATGACACGCTGACACTTGGGGGATGGGATAATGACACGCTGACTCTTGGGGGACAGGATAATGACACGCTGATATTTGGGGGATGGGATAATGACACGCTGACACTTGGGGGACGGGATAATGACACGCTGACACTTGGGGGACGGGATAATGACACGCTGATATTTGGGGGATGGGATAATGACACGCTGACACTTGGGGGACGGGATAATGACACGCTGACACTTGGGGGATGGGATAATGACACGCTGACACTTGGGGGACAGGATAATGACACGCTGAATTTTGGGGGATGGGATAATGACACGCTGACACTTGGGGGACGGGATAATGACACACTGACACTTGGGGGACGGGATAATGACACACTGACACTTGGGGGACGGGATAATGACACGCTGACACTTGGGGGATGGGATAATGACACGCTGACACTTGGGGGACAGGATAATGACACGCTGATATTTGGGGGATGGGATAATGACACGCTGACACTTGGGGGACGGGATAATGACACGCTGATATTTGGGGGATGGGATAATGACACGCTGACACTTGGGGGACGGGATAATGACACGCTGACACTTGGGGGATGGGATAATGACACGCTGACACTTGGGGGACAGGATAATGACACGCTGATATTTGGGGGATGGGATAATGACACGCTGACACTTGGGGGACGGGATAATGACACGCTGACACTTGGGGGACAGGATAATGACACACTGATATTTGGGGGATGGGATAATGACACGCTGACACTTGGGGGACGGGATAATGACACGCTGACACTTGGGGGACGGGATAACGACACCCTGACACTTGGGGGATGGGATAATGACAGGCTGACACTTGGGGGACAGGATAATGACACGCTGATTCTTGGGGGACGGGATAATGACACTCTGACACTTGGGGACGGGATAATGACACGCTGACACTTGGGGGACAGGATAATGACACGCTGATACTTGGGGGATGGGATAATGACACGCTGACACTTGGGGGACGGGATAATGACACGCTGACACTTGGGGGACGGGATAATGACACACTGATATTTGGGGGATGGGATAATGACACGCTGACACTTGGGGGACGGGATAATGACACGCTGACACTTGGGGGACGGGATAACGACACCCTGACACTTGGGGGATGGGATAATGACAGGCTGACACTTGGGGGACAGGATAATGACACGCTGATTCTTGGGGGACGGGATAATGACACTCTGACACTTGGGGACGGGCTAATGACACGCTGACACTTGGGGGACAGGATAATGACATGCTGACACTTGGGGGACGGGATAATGACACGCTGACACTTGGGGGACGGGATAACCACACCCTGATACTTGGGGGACGGGAAAATGACACGCTGACACTTGGGGGACGGGATAACCACACCCTGATACTTGGGGGACGGGATAATGACACGCTGACACTTGTGGGACGGGATAATGACTCGGGGGCACAGTGATATGTACGATCTCCTTCTGGACATTGGCGCAGTGCTGTTGCGTTCCTCCGCTTGCGGTCGTTACTTTTCACTCGGTGACTGTTTGCAGAAAGGTGTTTCGCTCGTTCTCTGCTCCGTTTTTTCTTTCTTTCTGCGGACGCTTCTGACCAATCGGATTTGAGATTTTTGCTCTTTTATTGCTTTGATGAAAACATAAAATTTAGTTCCAAATCTCCGTTTTGGCGTTTTCCGGGTGCTTCAGTGCGGCGATAATCAATGGCCTCTTGGAGAAGGAATCTATAATTTTTATGATCAATAAAGATTTCTCGTTCCCGTATCTGCGCTCCAATTAATGGCCGCGGCGCCGGGGGAAGAATAGTCAGTTGTGTTCTTGGCTCTCCGTCTGCAGAACCAATAATAAAGCACAACTTATTATTTCATATTGACATTCATGAAATCCTTTATTATTTCTGCTGCAAACATATAAAATGTCCCTCTGCAATGCTGCAGCACTAAAGAGGAGGGAGCGTGAAGCAGGCGTGACGGGGGGATAGCAGAGCCCCCCAGAAATGTCAGAGTTCTGAGAGCGGTGGAGGGGACCCCTCGGGGAGATGACACTTATCAGCATTAAGGTTGCTGATGGACAACGAGTGGCACTGGGGGGTCTACACTGATCCCCCTACGAGGTGATGTACATCCTCCAGCCGTGCACATGTAATAGCGGTCAGCCGGCGAGGCGCGGGGGCGCAGGAACGCTTGTTCCAATGGGAAGAGTGTGGCTCCCCACAAAGACCCCTTAAAGCAGGAACGGGGATGTTTTTTGTTCTCTAACTCCGCTTTCACACGGCTGAGAAAATTGCACGATATTTCTGCGTTGCGAGACGCGCAAATGTCAGAAGTATACGAATCCCATTTGGAACGCCGCGCCCATTGTTTTCAATGGGACATGAAAACACATGACGTCCCGGTGTGCGAGGGGCGCGAGTGCAATGCAAGCATTCTCATTGACAACTTTACCTGAAGGGATGGGGGGCGGTTTTTACACTTAGGGCTTCTTCACACAGGCGTATGCGCACCCTCGCTCTCCGCTACAGAGCATTGTTGCGCACGAACAAGGTAAATATATATATTTTTTTACCATTCAAGTTCCGCAGTATTGCGCACAAGTTTGAAATAAAGAGCGGTCAGATAGTCCTGCCCGGTCTGCCCGGCGCGTACTGTTAGCGGGCGAGCGAATACCTGGGGAAAGCAAAACCATGGAAATCAATGATTATCACAAAATATGAAGTCGTGATTATCGCGGCAGACTAACGGGACTAATGCGCGCCCATCAGCTTCAGCCCTCGGCCGGATTCATATGGATGTGTTTGCCATACGCAGAAAATAAAACCCACTGATTCCAATGGGTTCCTCCGCACGTATTTGGCGTGCACGGCTCTGTTGCGCAAAACAATAAGCAGCCATTCTCTATTTTCCTGCACATTTGTGCAGGGAAAGAACACATTTTGAATTCATGCAACTAATCGGCCATTTCATTGGCTGAGAGCAGCGGCGCAGGTTTTTGCACAAGCAAATATGCAAAACCCATTGCGCAAATCATGCAACAAATGCGTACGGAAACACGCTTGGAAAATCCCTGCTAGATTCTTTCGAGAGCCGGTGGTCCGTGCGCCACTGATACCCCGGGGGTCTGCTTGCTGCAAACTTGGCCGATGGACCTTGCTGAACCAGCAGGGCCACAGTGAGTAAAAGGGAGGCCACCTGCTGCCTTGGCATGCCCCCTAGTTGTTGTTCATGGGGTTGCACTTGTGGAAGGTTGCCTCGGCACCTCTGAAGGTCCTTGCGGTTACGAGGCTGCAGCATGTAGACCCCCAATACTCGTTTTAACAGCAGAAAGTGCCCCCAACACATGGCCACAACAGTTTGATTGCAGAGTCTTCCTTAGCGACTATTGGCTCTTTCACAGCTTCATCAGACGGGCGCATGAGCAAATACGCTGGCCGCTAGGGAGCAGATTTGCACATTAACCTGTCAAAAGCTTTTTTTTCCTAATTATCAAACTTCTTGCTTTTGCATGTGAGGAACAAAGATTGGGAAGGTAGACCCTGCCCTGTTGGGTCCCGCCCTCTTAGGCCCCACCCTGTTAGATCCTGCCCTGTTAGGCCCCGCCCTGTTAGGCCCCACCCCATTGGGTCCCGCCCTGTCAGATCTCGCCTTGTTAGGTCCCGCCCTGTTGGGTCCCTCCCTGTTAGGTCCCGCCCTGTTAGGCCCTGCCCTGTTAGGCCCCACCCCATTGGGTCCCGCCCTGTCAGATCTCGCCTTGTTAGGTCCCGCCCTGTTGGGTCCCTCCCTGTTAGGTCCCGCCCTGTTGGGTCCCGCCCTCTTAGGCCCCACCCCATTGGGTCCCACCCTGTTAGGCCCCGCCCTGTTTTGTCACACATATAAAAACTGTGCATGTGCAAGAAAGACGGGGCACGGCCTAATTGTTCTCGCCCGTAGTAATATTGTGAGAATCACGCTGGTGATTTCGATGGTTTCATGTTCTCACAATTTGCATGATTTTCACGCCCCAAAATGTTAAAAACCACGGCCATTTGTTTAACCCTAAGAGTACAAATGTATCTCCCGCGGGCAGTAGCGCTGATAAGCCACAACTGTACTTCTCAGTGACCAAAATGCGTTCCCTCTGACTACTCAGCACCACTGCTGCCAGTCCTAGTTGCAGGAGGGTTCACTGCACACTTGGGTTGTGCCGCAGTGTCCCGCCTGCTTCCCTTGATGAGACTGTGCGGCACCCAGTGCTCGGTACAATGCGGTGTTGCGATGCTGCGGTCTCAGTATGCAACCACCGTCTCTTGGGCACAGCAGTCTCTCTCAGACTCACCAGTCTATTTGCTGCGCTCTCATTCTCCACTGACCCCTCCGACTCCAGCTCTGTCTCACCATCCTTTATTGCAGCTCACTCTTCCTCACGCTACTACCTGAGCCCGCCGGCCCACAGCTGGCACTCACTGGCACATCTCACTACTCATGTGCAGCACTGGGCTCAATCACACTCGCTCACGGCACCAGCCACAAGGCTGCACGCCTCAACCCCACCTACAACAGTCCTGTCATCGCAGCGTTCAGCAGCAGGTCCGCGCAGAGCACCATTACAACGGCTGCGCCAACCAGCGCCTCCTGCAAGATGGTATCCAGGGGCACCGTTACTGGTGTCATCAACTAATACAGGAAATGGTGACACCGATGGGAAGGTTCACCAACTCTAAGTGTTAGAGGGTCTCCGGACTCTGGGGGGTACAACAACAATGCACATATACATGATATACATTCCCCAATGACGCTCATATACACGAGGTTCATCTTTCTTGACTCCCCCTTCCTTATAAGTTCCTCCTTTCCATGTCATTGTCTTAGCCGACTCCTTCACATGCCGTCTTCTAGGTGACGCATCCATGTGGTCTCCCAGCTCCAGTCCATCATTTGTGCGGTTCCATCCCAGAGTTTTGTTTTCTTCTGTTTCTCATTATTTGCCTTCCTATTTCCATTTCTATTGTTTCTCCATTCTCGTCTTACTTCCCATCCCTTCCCGACGCCCGAGGACCCCTGAAATCCATCACATTCTTTTAACAGCCCTGCTGTGCCAAAGGCCCCCCGGAGCCACCAGGACCCTGTTGGTACTGGCGCTCATGCAGCCCTTGTATCTCCCCTGCTGAGTCCACCTCTACTTCACATTCCATCCTTCCCTCCAGTGTTCCCCCTTTCCTCCCTTTCTCCCCTCTTGCTTTATTCGCTCGGTTCCTCCACTAGTGATGGGGGGGGGGGGACTTTAGAAGAGTTCGGTTCGGCAAATATTGGCAAAACATTTGGTTCAGTCTGAATTAGTTTGACCAGAACTGGAACTTCACCAACACCCCTAAAACTGGTGTATGACCCTGTCTAAGAGCCATACAAGCCGTGTAGGACACTCTAGGTCACCGAGGAGGGCAGCAAAGTCCTGCTGAGATTGTTTAAAAATAAGTTAAAAAAGAGCAAAAAAGAAGGGAAAAATTATTTTTCCTTCTTTTCCCTTCATCTCCTTCTTCTCTTTGTTTTTCCTTCTTCACCTCCTTCCCTTTTTCTTATTTCTTTTTTCCTTCGTCTCCATCTTTTTCCTTCTTCCTCTCTTTTTTGTTCTCCTTCCTTCTCTTTCTTCTATTCCTTTTTCTCTTCTTTCCTTCTTCTTCTATTGTGTTTCTTCTTCTTTTAGTGTGTTCAGTTCGATGACAACCCAAACGTTGGATGCTTTGTCCCAGCCGAACATTTAGCAAACCTTGCCCCCACAGAGAGTCCAGCAATCAGCTGATGGGGGGTGCCATGGCCCTGCAGGATAAATGTAGTATTACAGGGGGGCCATGAAGATGAATAGCCTGTAATACCAGGATGGCAGAAGGTCCCCCAGCACAGGAGCCAATATTACAGAGCAGTACTCCATTCCTCGTCATGCAGGGGGTCTTGAGCAGGAGCTCTATGACGTCCAGAGGTTGTAATGTGCACATGAAGAGCGGCTGTGCTCCGGGCCCTTTAATGACCTTTTAATTACTAGATATGATTCCTCCAATCTCAGGTTCCGGCTCCCATAGACATCAGCATCTCTATCACTTCCCTCCATCCACATCAGCAGTCTACGTCACCTCTTTCCTTCCTCATCCTTCCACTAAGTTGGTTCTTCTGGCCTCTTCTTCGGGGGGTCTTTGCCATCTTGCCTGTAAGGGGGCAGACGGTTGTCTTTATTATGAATGGTGTTACCTGGATGATGACTTACCTCCGTGTTCTTCATCCTTACCTGAATTATCCCTCTCTTTTCAGGGAGACGTTCAGAGAACGAACATTCAGGTTGACTTCGGGGACGGTATCGCAGCTTCTTACGCTAATCTCAGCGCGACCGAAGATGGCATCAAGCACGTCTATCAGAACGTGGGCATCTTCAGAGTCCTGGTACAAGTAGACAACAACCTGGGCTCTGACAGTTCTGTGCTTTATCTCCACATTACAGGTACGTCGGGGGATTGTATCCGATCTACAGTATTTTACATACTGCGCTTGAAAAGAGGGTCAGAGAAAAAGAGACGTCCGGGGCACTCAGGTGCAAAATTATGGGGGGCAAAGATGGCAACTGTACTTGGGCCTCGATGTCTGAATGTTCCCATGAACTCTCTCTCCCAGGCCTCTCACTAGCAAGGCCAGACTCCTACTGCACACTGATGAAGGGCAAATACCCTGAAACAGCTGTCTGTGCATGGGGTCTGGCTTTGCTTTTAATTCCCAGTCATTGTTACAAGGCTTGTATAAAGAGTCTGACGTTGGCTTGAAGGAATGCTGCCTTCCAAAAGGTGACGCTGTGGAGGTTATATTCCATCTCCTTTATTTGCATGAACTCTCTATCACATAAAAAAGTCAGCAGGGCTCTAAATGGAACATGGTATTGAGATAAATCTCCTGTACATAGTGATATGAAGCATGCTGGTATAACCTGGGTATCTCCTCTATATAATTATATATATACAGCTGGTATAAGTTATACATCTCCTGTATATAGTGATATGAAGCATGCCTGTATAACATGGGATCTCCTGTATATAGTGATATGGAGCCTGCTGGTATAACCTGGGTATCTCCTGTATATAATTATATATGTACAGCTGGTATAAGTTATACATCTCCTGTATATAGTGATGTGGAGCTTGCTGGTATAACCTGGGTATCTCCTCTATATAATTATATATATACAGCTGGTATAAGTTATACATCTCCTGTATATAGTGAGATGAAGCATGCTGGTATAACCTGGGTATCTCCTGTATATAATTATATATACAGCTGGTATAAGTTATACATCTTGTATATAGTGATATGGAGCATGCTGGTATAACCTGGGTATCTCCTGTATATAATTATATATGTACAGCTGGTATAAGTTATACATCCTGTATATAGTGATATGGAGCATGCTGGTATAACCTGGGTATCTCCTGTATATAATTATATATGTACAGCTGGTATAAGTTATACATCCTGTATATAGTTATATGGAGTATGCTGGTATAACCTGGGGATCTCCTGTATAGAATCATATATGTACAGCTGGTATAAGTTATACATCTTCTGTATATAGTGATATGGAGCATGCTGGTATAACCTGGGGATCTCCTGTATATAATTATATATGACCAGCTGGTATAAGTTATACATCCTGTATATAGTGATATGGAGCATGCTGGTATAACCTGGGGATCTCCTGTATATAATTATATATGTACAGCTGGTATAAGTTATACATCTTGTATATAGTGATATGGGGCATGCTGGTCTAACCTGGGTATCTCCTGTATATAATTATATATGTACAGCTGGTATAAGTTATATATCTCCTGTATATAGTGATATGGGGCATGCTGGTCTAACCTGGGTATCTCCTGTATATAATTATATATGTACAGTTGGTATAAGTTATACATCTCCTGTATATAGTGATATGGAGCATGCTGGTAAAACCTGGGGATCTCCTGTATAGAATCATATATGTACAGCTGGTATAAGTTATACATCTCCTGTATATAGTGATATGGGGCATGCTGGTCTAACCTGGGTATCTCCTGTATATAATTATATATGTACAGTTGGTATAAGTTATACATCTCCTGTATATAGTGATATGGAGCATGCTGGTAAAACCTGGGGATCTCCTGTATAGAATCATATATGTACAGCTGGTATAAGTTATACATCTCACTGTATAACCTGGGTATCTTCTGTATATAATTATATATGTAGACCTGGTATGTTATACCTCTCCTGTATATAGTGATATGGAGCATTCTTGTATAACCTGGGGATCTCCTGTATATAATTATATATGTACAGCTGGTATAAGTTATACATCTTGTATATAGTGATATGGGGCATGCTGGTCTAATCTGGGTATCTCCTGTATATAATTATATATGTACAGCTGGTATAAGTTATATATCTCCTGTATATAGTGATATGGGGCATGCTGGTCTAACCTGGGTATCTCCTGTATATAATTATATATGTACAGTTGGTATAAGTTATACATCTCCTGTATATAGTGATATGGAGCATGCTGGTAAAACCTGGGGATCTCCTGTATAGAATCATATATGTACAGCTGGTATAAGTTATACATCTCACTGTATAACCTGGGTATCTTCTGTATATAATTATATATGTAGACCTGGTATGTTATACCTCTCCTGTATATAGTGATATGGAGCATTCTTGTATAACCTGGGTATCTCCTGTATATTATTATATATGTACAGCTGGTATAAGTTATACATCTTGTATATAGTGATATGGGGCATGCTGGTCTAACCTGGGTATCTCCTGTATATAATTATATATGTACAGCTGGTATAAGTTATACATCTCCTGTATATAGTGATATGGAGCATGCTGGTATAACCTGGGTATCTCCTGTATATAATTATATATGTACAGCTGGTATTTATACCTCTCCTGTATATAGTTATATGGAGCATGCTGGTATAACCTGGGTATCTGCTGTATATAATTATATACCTACAGCTGGTATAAGCTATACACCTCCCTGCATATATAGTGATATGGAGCCTGCTGGTATAACCTGGGTATCTCCTGTATATAATTGTATATGTACAGCTGGTATAAGTTATACATCCTGTATATAGTGATATGGAGCATGCCTGTATAACCTGGGTATCTCCTGTATATAATTATATATGTACAGCTGGTATAAGTTATACATCCCCTGTATATAGTGATATGGAGCATGCCTGTATAACCTGGGTATCTCCTGTATTTAATTATATATGTACAGCTGGTATATGTTATACATCTTCTGTACAGAACTGTATATGAGCAGCCAGTATAGGCTCCACATCTCGTCTCAGAACCCTAGCAGTGCCGTATCTTGTACTGAAGCGTTCTGCGAGTCTCGGATTCTTCCGGAGCGAGGCAGTGCCACCTACTGTTCTGAATGAATAATTCATCGCATGCTCCTGACATGTTCCTGCCGTATGGGTTGTGTGCACGTCTGCTGTAATCGGCGCACTGCGGGGGGCTCCTCTCCTCGCCTTCTCATACCCTGCTCCGTGTGCCGCCATGAATGTTATAAATGCTGACAGCTGCTAAAAGTTGCCTTCAGTGAAGTAATTCTTTTTGGCTGCTTCAGCTTGTGATTTGCCGTTCAGAGCTGATGGCTGCGTTACGTAAATTACTGACAACTCAACAAAGCGCAACTCCGTAGGAATAAGAGAGTTTGGACACAATGTATGACACCCCTCATTATGGACAGCGGGGGTCTCCAGGGCGTTTACTGCTGGGTAGCTGCCCGCTCTGACTTATAGGTAAGGGTCCTTAGTGAGGAAACCCCTCTGTAATGTCTAGATGTTCCAAAGTGAATAGTACAGAACTACGTGCAGATGAGGAGTGCAATCAGGCGCCCAAATAATTCCCTCCATCCAGTGCTATGCACAATGCCGCACAATGCCCATGAGATGAGGCCGCCCTGTCCGGCAGATATGAGTGAGCGTTATCAGCTGTCTCATCTCTCTCCTGCTGGTGTAGATCAGACATTACAGTAAATCCAGGTGGAGCGGCTGGGGGGGGGGGGGGGGGGGCGCAGGGACGGGGTGACCATATGACCACTATACAGCTCTGCAGTCGCAGAAACTTAAAGGGCTCTGCTCCTCTCCAGAGAGGATACACTAGTGCCAGGTGTGTATTCCCAGGTATGCACTGAGGAAGGGCCGCCACAGCCCTGAAACGCGCTCCTGTGTATGCTGGTCTGAGATGGAAGCGGAGGACTTAAGCTAAACATCACGTATCGTGCTTTTCTGAGAAAAAAAAAAGTTGCCCCATACACCCGTTTTTTAAAGGTGTGATTGTGTTTGGTCGGCTGCACTTTTTTTAAAGTTTGCCCTACAAAAAAAATTTATATTTTATTCCCACACAAAAAATAAAGAAAATGTCTGATAAAGCCCCTGGTTTACAGACTTTGGCCTCCCGGGTATTACTCCACCCCTTCTGTTTCTCTCATTCTCAAAAGGTTGGCATTACAGGCAGAGTTCCCGTAGAAATGAATGTATGTAATACCAGGTCTGACCACTACAGAGAGAACAGAGCTGTCTGCTTCCAGCCAAAATCAACACAGTGCCCAAGCGCACAATTCCAACAAAGAGCTGATCAGCAGGGCTCTTGAGTCACGGACCGCTGCTGGTCTACTATTGATAAGCTATCGTGAAGCTTGGCCATCAGTGGTTTACAACTGGAACTCCTCCATAACTACATAATTCCTGGATCTATCTACAAGAGGCAGAGGCCACTTCTGGTTGCTTCCATGCAGTCATGCAGGTCCTCAGTAACCTCCCAGACATTTCTCCCTCAGTAACTTTGGCTGACAGTACTCGCACTCCTACAGTAATTAAAGGGATTGTCCAGGATTCACAATCCGTTAAGCCACATTGCTTTATCCTGGAGATGTAACCGTGCTGGAGCACCCGGGATATCTTGTCTCAGCAGCAAATAACATCAAAGCCGGCCACAAACAACTCAGAACGTGCAGCTGTATGTATCATTTCTATCGGAGATGCTAGAGTTACATATTACACAACTATTGTGACAAAGTTACACCAGCCCCACCCTGCTGCAGAGCTGACGGCCTCAGAACGTTACTGTTTATCTGGGCGCTGTATACTATTTGTTTATTCTGAGCACTGCATGCGGCATGTAATATGGAAGAATGGGAAGCATTTACAGAGACCCGGATGGATGAACACAGAACTTGTACACATGTTAGAAAGGAAGAAATATATGTGCATCAAATGGAAAGAGGGCGAATATCTAAAGAAGAATATAAGGAGGTCTGGAGAAAATGTAGGGCAAGGGTCAGAGAAGCTGAAGCTGATAATGAATTGAGGCTTGTAACAGAGGCCAAAAGCAATAAAAAAGGATTTGGGGTCAAAAGAAAAAGAAAAATCAGAGATGCTATTGGATGTTTACAAGATGAAAATGGTGAATTGGTTAAGAATGATGTTGAGAAGGTCAAACTTTTAAATTCCTATTCTGTATCTGTTTTCTCTCAGAAAGTAGATGTAACATCAACTGATCTGCTCTGTGCTATTGGGGGAATACAAGAATGCAGGCTATCTGTAAGTAGAGGGATAGTGAGGGTGAGGCCTAGTGTTGGTCAACATTGTTATAAATGATCTGGAGGAGGGAATTGATGGGAAACTGATCAAATTTGCCAATGACACAAAGCTAGGAGGAATGGCTAACACTAGGGAAGAGAGAGAGAGGATTCAAAAAGATCTAGAAAAGCTTGCACAGTGGACCTGCTAAAAACGCTTATTGTTGCCCTCATCCGCTCCACCACCACTCCCACCCCCCCGGGACCAGACTCTACCCTCTCCAATCCATTTTGACTGCGGCAGCTAGGCTCAACTTCCTGACCGGCCACTACTCGGACGGCTCTGCCCTGTGCCAGTCACTGCCAGGCTGCCCGTCAAATACAGAATACAATTCACATTCACCACCCTCACCAATAAAGCTCTCCACAGCACTGCACCATTCTACATTGTATCGCTCATCCACAGCACCACCCTACATTGTATCCGTCATCCATAGAACAGCGCCACCCTACATTGAATCCCTCATCCACAGCACTGTGCCGCCCTACATTGTATCCGTCATCCACAGCACAGCGCCGCCCTACGTTGTATCCCTCATCCACAGCACTGTGCCGCCCTACATTGTATCCCTCATCCACAGCACCGCGCCGCCCTACATTGTATCCCTCATCCACAGCACTGTGCCGCCCTACATTGTATCCGTCATCCATAGAACAGCGCCACCCTACATTGCATCCCTCATCCACAGCACTGTGCCACCCTACATTGTATCCCTCATCCACAGCACCACTCTACATTGTATCCCTCATCAACAGCACCACGCCGCCCCACATTGTATTCCTCATCCACAGCACCGCCCTGCATTGTATCCCTCATCAACAGCACCACGCCGCCCCACATTGTATTCCTCATCCACAGCACCGCGCCGCCCTACATTGTATCCTTCATCCACTGCACCATTCTGCCCTACATTGCATCCCTCATCCACAGCACCGCTCCGCCCTACATTGCATCTCTCATCCACAGCACTGTGCTGCCCTACATTGTATCCCTCATCCACAGCACCGCGCCGCCCTACATTGTATCCCTCATCCACAGCACTGTGCCGCCCTACATTGTATCCGTCATCCATAGAACAGCGCCACCCTACATTGCATCCCTCATCCACAGCACTGTGCCACCCTACATTGTATCCCTCATCCACAGCACCACTCTACATTGTATCCTTCATCCACTGCACCATTCTGCCCTACATTGCATCCCTCATCCACAGCACCGCTCCGCCCTACATTGCATCTCTCATCCACAGCACTGTGCTGCCCTACATTGTATCCCTCATCCACAGCACCACGCCGCCCCACATTGTATTCCTCATCCACAGCACCGCGCCGCCCTACATTGTATCCCTCATCAACAGCACCACGCCGCCCCACATTGTATTCCTCATCCACAGCACCGCGCCGCCCTACATTGTATCCTTCATCCACTGCACCATTCTGCCCTACATTGCATCCCTCATCCACAGCACCGCTCCGCCCTACATTGCATCTCTCATCCACAGCACTGCTATGCCCTACATTGCATCCCTCATCCACTGCACCATTCTGCCCTACATTGCATCTCTCATCCACAGCACTGCTATGCCCTACATTGCATCCCTCATCCACAGAACCGCTCCGCCCTACATTGTATCCCTCATCCACAGCACTGTGCCGCCCCTTTAATCCGAGCCTCTCATTCCCTTCTACAGAGCAGCACCAGTCCTCTGGAACGTGCTACCCAAAACTATCCGGGCAATCCCCGACACACACAACTTCAGGCGGGCAGTAAAAACACCCCTCTTCAGGGTGGCATACCATATCACCTAAACCAAACTATCTGTACCCACTGATAACATGCTGCCTGACCTATTGACTGCAACTCCTGCTAGCCGCCATCAACTACCCCCTGTAGTCACACCGATTCAGCCACTATACAGCCTGATCATTGTCTATGTGTATAGCATCCCTCACTCTCCACCCCCCATACCGTGCACATCTCCACCCCGCCATACCGCGCACATCTCAACCCCGCCATACCCCGCACATCTCCACCCCCCATACCGTGCACATCTCCACCCCCCCCCATACTGTGCATATCTCCACACCCCCCCATACCGTGCATATCTCCACCCCCCCATACTGTGCACATCTCCACCCCGCCATACCGTGCACATCTCTACCCCGCCATACCGTGCACATCTCTACCCCGCCATACCGTGCACATCTCCACCCCGCCATACCGTGCACATCTCCACCCCACCATACCGTGCCCATCTCCATCCCGCCATACCGTGCACATCTCCACCCCGCCATACCGTGCACATCTCCACCCCGCCATACCGTGCACATCTCCACCCCGCCATACCGTGCCCATCATCACCCCGCCATACCGTGCACATCTCCACCCCGCCATACCGTGCACATCTCCACCCCGCCATACCGTGCACATCTCCACCCCGCCATACCGTGCACATCTCCACCCCGCCATACCGTGCACATCTCCACCTCGCCATACCGTGCACATCATCACCCCGCCATACCGTGCACATCTCCACCCCGCCATACCGTGCACATCTCCACCTCGCCATACCGTGTACATCTCCACCCCGCCATACCGTGCACATCTCCACCCCGCCATACCGTGCACATCTCCACCCTGCCATACCGTGCACATCTCCACCCCGCCATACCGTGCACATCTCCACCCCGCCATACCGTGCACATCTCCACCCCGTCATACCGTGCACATCTCCACCTCGCCATACCGTGTACATCTCCACCTCGCCATACCGTGTACATCTCCACCCCGCCATACCGTGCACATCTTCACCCCGCCATACCGTGCACATCTTCACCCCGCCATACCGTGCACATCTCCATCCCACCATACCGTGCACATCACCCTGCCATACCGTGCACATCTCCAGCCCCTTTACCTTCTGTACCCCCCATTATCTGTAGTATGTAAGCTCGTTGAAGCCCCGCACCCCTACTGTCTCCATCAACTGATTACTACATGTAACCAGGGTTTTGTTCCTGTTCCCCCTGATTTTTAAGCGCTGCGGAATATGTTGGCACCATAAAAATCATTTTATGCGAACTGTGTGGCGCTACTCATATAGGCTCTATGTGAGACATGTAATATGGGCATTTTGTGGCTCCATTCATATGGGAATATACATTTGGACTCTGTTTTACTCTCTCGGCACAGTGTGGCACTTTGCAGACAGGCAGTATATGGGACAAGTAATGTAGGACTTGTGGCACTATTCATATTGTATGGCTTAGGTAACGTGGCATTATGTGGCACCATTGGTATGGGAATATTCATTTGGAAATCCTAATGCACTTACCTTCACTTGCAGGAATGCTGCCTTCCAATAGGCGGCGCTGCAGAGGTGTTGTTCCATCTCCCCTTATTTGCATATTACCCAGAGGAGCGTGTGTGGCCTTATAAGTCTCTCCACTCACCTTCTAGGTGCTCCCCCTAAGGAGAGAAGATAGCGTTCCTGACCAATGTACTCAGCGGACCACTGTTCCTGTTATTCATATTGGCACAGTGTGGCACTCCTCAGCTGGGCGCTGTTGGGGAAAGTAATATGGGAGTTGTGGGTATTTATATGAGGTCTGTATGGGAATCTTTAGGCACTGCATTGCACTTATCATGTAGGCACAGTTAGCTATGGGCATTATGTGGCAGCATTCATACAAGCACTGTACAGGAATATTAATCTGGGCACTGTATGGCAGTTATTAGCTGGGTACAGTTTGGCGCTCTTCATATTAGCACTTTTGATATAGACAGTGCATGTAAGGAGCTCATTATTTGTGCACCATGTTGTACAGGGGTCTCCAAACGGTGATGACAGCCATAGAGAATGAAAATGGTTTGGCGGATGGCGATCTATTGTATGGGCGCTGACGCTGGGCGTCCGTGTCTACATGGCCGGGCGCTGTCATGTCATGTCTTATAATGTCTTCATGTAAAGTAACGCAACGTGCAAATAATTGTCTTAAAGTATCCAGTAGGGGGCGCTGCATTGTCATTGCAGAAATGTGTGGAGCTTCAATGACGGCGTTGGCATCTCACTATTTAGGGCCATGACTATGTTGCACTCGGTTTCCTGTGCCCGCAGTTGGCACATTGTGTTTTCACCATGAGTTGTACCCAATAACCACAGACACCTGAAGACGGAGTAGGTCCAGACAGACATGGGGGAGCGGGAAGCAGCGGCCGTCTTACATGTTTTAGGCAAGCGTGTTCATGGTCTTAAGGGCAACACGCTTGCCTGGATCATGTAAGACAGCTGGTGCTTCCCGCGCCTCCATGTCTGTCCGCATCGTTTCGTTTTTAGGCCTCCTTCCCACGAACGGTTTTCCGCCGCGTAATTCGCGGCGGAAATCCGCTGCGTTGACCGCAGCTATTAGGTTCTATTGAACGTAATAGCTCAATGCTCACGATGCGTAATTCCACCGCGGAATTCCGCACTGTGAAATCTCCCGTCCTCACCCGCGGCACGCTCTATTTGTCGCGGGTGTACGCGCGGCCGGCTTCCATTGCAGTCAATGGAAGCCGTCCGTTCACGCTATCTTCCGCTGTAGCACATGACGCGGCGGAGGTGGGCGGGAAGCGTCATGTGGGAGCAAGGACACCGGATCCGCAGGTAAGTTTGGGGTCTCCTGGGGGGCGCCGTGACGAGCTCCGCGCGGTATTTCACGGCGGAGCCCGTCACGGCCGTGTGCAGCCGGCCTTATTAAGGTTTTTCCCCTCCGCTGGCCATTCTCCGTTGTCCTGCGCATCCGCTGTGGTTTCCAGGCAGTCCTTGCATGGGAGCGGCTGCAGAGGAGCCGGTGTATCTCCGTACGACCAGCACACTTATTGTCTAACGCATTCGCGCTCATGAAGGCGCTGCCATTCGCCACATTGTCAGTAGAGGGCAGTGTTGTTACACGCTGCTCCTGGCGACTCGCTGTCTTCCCATGATTTCTGTCGTGTTGCACATTTCTGCAGATACATTGCTTTCCTGCTTCTCATCTGAGATGTCTTTGTCGTTTTAATCGTGTACGGATCAGTTTGACGAATGCGCTCTTTTCTCCACAGCCCCCCTGGAGCACATCCACTTGGTTTTACCTTTTGTCACCACGAAGAACAAGGAAGTCAACGCTTCGGTGATTCTCTGGCCAAGTAACGTGGGGACGCTCACCTACGTCTGGTGGCTCGGAAACAACAGCGAGGTGCTTGCAGATTCACGTAACCTGATGCTTGTGCGCACTGAAGGGCTCGTTAGATCTAACCGTCCTTACACGGACCCCCCATAACATACATGTGCGGCTCAGCTGAACACGCAATGAAGATGAGCAGCTGTCAGTTACAATAGCAGCAAGCAGGTTAAACCCGATCCGATCATGTCCCTGAAGATGAGGGTCACTTACACACTATGGCAACAGAAGTATTGGGTGACATAGAAGAGGAGGAAATTGGGGTTTATTCCTATCCCCCCCCCCCCCCCCCGGTGTTGACTGCCACCCGCCCCCCACCACCACCGCACCCCGCGGCCGCATCCTAGCAGATCCCCATAGATGTGTAGAGGGATTTATCTCCATTCCTGGTGGAGCTTCAGATAGTGATGGGGGATGACGGGCGTGTTGGGCGCACGGATATGGATGGGGTGCTATTACCTGTAGTGATCAGCACTGGTCAACCAGGGAGTAGTGCATAGTGTGCATTAGGTAGATAGAAAGTTGCTGTTGCCATCTCAGATGGCTAAAATTGGGGCCTGGAACCGGCATATCAGGGGGGCGGCAGAGAAAAAACTGCAGGTAATATACACCCCCCCTCTGCCCCTCCTGTCCCAGAGGGCCACTTTAAGAGAAAAAACATCTGAAAGCTGTGCCTATTTAGTGCCGATGTGTTCCTGCTCATCTCTCGGGTTTGATGTTGTGGCTGTAAAACAAATGCAAATGCGCCCAAATTAATGTAACACTTCCTGCAGCTTTACTGCCCTTCCCCGGCCATACCGGGCAGCTAGGAGCTGCAGTAGATGTTTTCTATAATCTATGCCAGTCTCTGGTGCAGACTGTACTAAGTGTGATGGGTCACGTGTGGCCACGCCCCTAGAGCCAGGCTTCACTGGCGTGGCACAACTGACAAAATTCAGTTTTGGCACAAAAATTGCAGCATTCGATCTCACCCCCTTATTGGCCGTACCCCGGTGTGTGCCCTCCGCAAGAGAGTCATAGTAGAGAGTTACAAGTTTTAGAATGCCGTGTTTCAAAAGGTGTAACTTTGTTTTGGGCCTGAAGGCACGGAGCGCCGCTGGTTTATGGAAGGATTACACTGATTTTCAAAAACATTTATTTTGGGAGTTTCTATTTTTATCATTTTCATCTGGTGACTTCCCTTTTAAATCCTAACCTTCCTCTATTATCTAATTCTCTTGCATTCGTTGCTCAGGTCTGAGCTCGGGGGAAGCCCCAGCGCACCCTAAGATGTAGATCCAGAGATACAAGTCTGAGGCCTGTCTAGTCTGCGGAGTTCATGTCTGCGAGGCCCAAAGTTGTACCATTGTATTTCCTGGTGGCGGATCTGCCATAATGAGCGGCTCGTCCGCCCCCCAGCACACGCCGGCGCTGCATTCGGCCCCCAAACATTTCTTCTGCATCAGTTATTGTCTTCAGGACAATGTTTTTGTAGAAGATTAGAGGCTCCCAGGCGATACTCCGTTACCAACATAGTGCCCTGGGTTAGCCTTCACTTCTGAACTGCCTGGCATGGGGTACGAGCGGGTCACTCAGCCTTGTCTTTGTGTCTTTCCTGCCCGCAGCCCCTCATCACCCTGGACAGGAGCATCTCATTCACGTTTGCTGTGGAAGGAATGAACAGCATCACGGTGCAAGTGTCTGCAGGGAGCACCATCTTACAGGACACGAAGACCATCGCAGTGTATGGTAAGCCGGCATGCCATGGACCCCAAGCGGACCAAACACTTCCTGAACATGGTTCAAAAGTGAAAAAAGGTTTTGTCCCCTTATTTCTTCATACTCTTCCTTTTCTTGTTCTTCTCCTCTTCGCCTTCTCTTCCTCACCCTCTTTCTCTATTCCTTCTCTTCATTTCCTTTGTCTCTTTCTCTTTTGCTTCCATTACTTCTTCTTCTCTTTCTCTTCTAATCATCTTACTTTTCTCCTCCTTTTCTGTTTCAGTTTCTTCTTCTCTATCTTCTTCTGCTCTTCTCCACTTCCTCTCCTTTTCCTCTACTCCTAATCCTCTTCCTATTGTCCACTTTGTCTATTCTTCTTTCCTCCTCCCCTTCCACTCTTTTACTTTTCTTCCTCTTCTCCTTCACAACATCTTCTCTTTCGAATCTCATCCTTTTCTCATCTTCCTCTTCATCTCCTCTGCCTCTTCTTTTCTTCCAGTTCATCTTCCTCTTTCTTTTTCTCTCCTCCTCCTCTACTATTCCTGTTCTTCTCTCCTCCTCTTTTTATTCTTCTTCTCCTCTACGTTTTTTTTCTCACCCTTCCTTTCTTCCTTTTCTATGTGCCAAAATGTTTTTTTTTTAAAGTATTATCACCACGTCTGCCCAATTCTCTTCACTTTTTTGTTCACCGCTCCGATTTGAACACTAACTGGAAAAGCTTTTGTGTTCTCCCAAGAGATGTAGTCAGACCAAAGTTTTCTCCTAGTAAGAACAGATGGCTCAGAATGCTGCATCCTTTTAGACACTTTCCCGTGTTTCACCTCTTGATCTCTTACTTTGCGCAAGTATTTTGAACCAGTGTTGAGTAAACTGAGACTGTCGAACACCGTTTCAGGTCGAACTTTGCTTAAAGCTCAGTTTGGCCAAACCCACAAAAATTCTTCTTCTGCTTGTTCCTTCTTCTATCTTCCTTTTCCTCTCCTTCTCCTGTGTCTTCTTCTTCTGTTCTCTTCCTCTATCTTCCTTTTCCTCTCCTTCTCCTGTGTCTTCTTCTTCTGTTCTCTTCCTCTATCTTCCTTTTCCTCTCCTTCTCCTGTGTCTTCTTCTTCTGTTCTCTTCCTCTATCTTCCTTTTCCTCTCCTTCTCCTGTGTCTTCTTCTTCTTCTTCTGCTTGTTCCTTCTTCTATCTTCCTTTTCCTCTCCTTCTCCTGGGTCTTCTTCTTCTATTCTCTTCCTCTATCTTCTTATTTTTCCTTATTTTAAAAAAATCCTTCTTCTTCTTTGTCTTTTTTTCTTCTTTTTCTCCTTTTTCTTCTTTCATCGCTATTTTTCACCAAAACATTAACCTAATCTGCTGCATTTAGCGGAAGAGCCGCCTTTTCTGAACACTTTCCAGAACTGTTTTCTGAGGAGTAACCCGTATCTAAAGCACACAGTACCTTTGCGGTACGCCGTGCGGCAGTTTGGTAAAGTCTTGTAAAGCAGCACACGGTAACAATATTTGCCACCTGCTCTCACAACAACGACGGCGCTCGGCTGGCGCTGCTTTGTTTCCGGCCGACCCTCCTCACCGCCCCGATAATAACAATCCGCACACATTCACCGCAGATGATCATTTGTACAAGAAAGTTCCTCTGAAAGGCGGCGGCACCTACAATTTACCTTGTGTGACTGACTAATTGGCTAATTACCGACCTGCTGGGAGTAATAGCAGAGCCGCGCCGAGGTGCGGGGATTCTGCTTCATATCTGATATGTTCATTAGCCGTAAATATTTCACTTGTTTTTATATTGTGACAATTGATACATTTTGTGAAGCTGTAACCGACGTTGTGCCTGCAGTTACATTGTGTCCGCTGACCGCTCTTTACTGTTTTCAGAGCAGTTTCAGTCTCTGCGGTTGTCATTTTCACCAAACCTGGATGACTTTAACCCCGACATTCCCGAGTGGAGAAGAGACATCAGCCGTGTCATAAAGAGAGCGCTGATGTATGTAAGTGACCGCTTCATCTACGGGGTTCATACAATGTATACAGGCCTAGAATATATGTTCAGCCTCATACAGAGGACCGCTAACAGCCACAGCCGGAGAGTGCATGAACCTTCCAGATGGCGATGTCTGTCTATATCCATCTGTGGACCACATGACCAGTAAGGGCTCATTTACACGGGACGATTATCGCTCCAACTTCATTCAAATGAACAAAATTGAGCGATAATCGTCCCGTGTAAATGCAAAAACATGTTTTAATAGTTCGCTTCTCTTTATCAGTTATTTTAACTCCGCATAAAAAGTGGTGTGTAAACGCCCCCCGCTCAAGATTCACGTAGATGGTGAAGCACTGAGCAAGAATCCAACGGGACGCCTGCATGAGAGCTAACGACCTTAGCGGTGACATCAGAGGTCGTTTAGTCCGCCGTCCCGTCTAAATGAGACATAAGGCATATATATACTCACATATACATACAGAGTATGTCGGCCAATAGAGGGGGATTTGAGTCCTAATTGTTTATGCTGTAGAGGACACTGTGGCCGCAGTTGGGGGGTTGGAGGGCTGGGGGAGAACGATGCTGCGCCACCCACTCACCAGTGTAGCGGAGAGCAGCGCCTGCTACACTCACAGTCCGCGCCCGCCTCGTTGTACAGGAATGTAGAGCGTGATGTGGGCGCTACAAAGTGGGGTGAGACAGACGTTCTCTCATCCAAGCTGACTGCGCTGAGCCCTGTCCTCAGCGGAGAGCGGCTGCTGCTACACCCAACTGCGTGCTGACATTGAACTGCCCTGGCTGCACTCCGCATTGTGGGGCGGTATAAACTGGCAGGGGCGGCTCCCGCTACAATGACTGGATGGCGGTTGGCTGGGGGTGTTTTGTGTATTGGAAGTAGCGGGATCCCCTGTTGCTGGATGTTTTCCTCGATCGCGCCATTCTCAGTATAGTCTCCACCCATTACATGAGAAAAACCCCCGCGGTTGGCAGTGAGCCCCTGGCTAGTCCAGCACCGATGACCGGCCTCGCTGGAAGTCGCTCCGATCGCTGGATCTTCCATCTAATGTGGATTCACACTGAGACTGATCAGCAGAACACTTGTCACATGACTTTATGCCGCACTCCGGGGTCGCGGGGAGAATTACCGTACAGGGCAGCGCCAATAATGAGAGGGCCGGGGGTCTAATAAATGGGCTATTCAGGGCCCTCCCTCCTTACAGAGATCTCGTCTCCGACGCACGCAGCTTTTCCATGTAATTTCGCTGATTTTATGAACAATTTCCGTTCTCTTGTCTTTTTTTCTTGGTAAGTTTGCCTCTCCAGATGAAACCCCCCTAAGCAGCGGCTCGGGACCGTCCTAGTTTCAGAGTCGCGTCCTTCCAGATGAGAGATTAAGGAACATGTTGTACCAGCACCGCTGCGCCCTTCCTGCCGCCGTCCATCTGTCGCCCTCTGACTTTGCGCTTTGCAGTGTTTTTGGGTTTTCCGTTCTGATGTTTTTCTACATCTTCATCCATTATTCATCACTTGTGGGACTCCATTATGGAGGGAAATGTCGCTTCCCGGTTTTGTAATATGTTTTTTTAAGTTTTCTTGCAATTACTAAACAGCGTCGGAGTCAACAGCCCCGGCGGCGGCGGCGGAGCGCCTGTTCTGCAGCGATACCCAGAGGCGGCCTGGATGCTCAGCCAAGCTAGCAATGGCAATTAATCAACCAGTGTGAGGCAAACTCTGCAAAATGCTCCCTGGCTCCGAGTCCCACGGAGGCTCCTCCAGGGAGCAGGTGCAGCGCCCGCCGCCGCCGCGCCAGCTGTGTTTGAACCTGCATTCCGTCTGCTAATTAAAATGGTGGAGGTTTAAACCTTCAGTCGTCAAACAGCACACAGTCGGGAGCGGCTCGCCCTCAGCTTATCGCCAGGATGATCCAACCTGATTCCTCACCTTCACCAGCTGCCAAGTCTATTCACTTAACCGCTTCCGCACCTCTGCTTGTGGTGCAGGAAAATGCTCTCTAGTGTTCCCTGTTATCAGCCACTCAGGCAGAATTTTGTGTTCTTCTTGGGTCTTGCAGTCATCAAGAAACAGCATCCTGTGCAACTACCAAATTAATTGTCCTTCAGGCAGAATTTTGTTTTTGGCAATCCTCCCTCATCATAAGATAAAATATCTATAACAGCAGACCCACGCCAGAAGAGCTCCGTGAAGAAATACTTCCCAGAACCAAGTTCATAACATAAATACAGCCCCAGAACTAAGCTAAGTGTATAGATACAGCCCCAGAACTAAGCTAAGTGTATAGATACAGCCCCAGAACCAATCCCCCAGTACATAAATACAGTCCCAGAACCAAGCCCAGTACAGAAATACAGCAACAGAACCAAGCTCATAACTAGAGATGAGCGAGCGTACTCGGAAAAGCACTACTCGCTCGAGTAATTTGCTTTATCCGAGTATCGCTGTGCTCGTCCCTGAAGATTCGGGTGCCGCTGCGGCTGACAGGTGAGTCGCAGCGGGGAGCAGGGGAGAGCGGGCGGGAGAGAGGGAGAGAAAGATCTCCCCTCCGTTCCTCCCCGCTCCCCCCTGCAGCTCCCCGCTCCGTGCCGGCACCCGAAGCTTCAGGGACGAGCACAGCGATACTCGGAAAAGCACTACTCGCTCGAGTAATTTGCTTTATCCGAGTACGCTCGCTCATCCCTACTCATAACATAAATACAGCCCCAGACCTAAGCTAAGTGTATAAATACAGCCCCAGAACCAATCCCCCAGTACATAAATACAGCAGCAGAACCAAGCTCATAACATAAATACAGCCCCAGAACCAATCCCCCAGTACATAAATACAGCAGCAGAACCAAGCTCATAACATAAATACAGCTCCAGATCCAAACTAAGTGCATAAATACATCACCAAAACTAAGCTAAGTATATAAAATACAGCCCCAGAACTAAGCTAAGTGTATAGATACAGCCCCATAACCAATCCCCTAGTACAGAAATACAGTCCCAGAACCAAGCCCAGTACATAAATACAGCAGCAGAACCAAATTGAGTTCATAAATATATCACCATAAATTAAGCTATGTAAATAGATACAGTCCCAGAACCAAGCCCAGTATATAATTACAGCACCATAACCAACTCATAACATAAATATGATATCAGAACTAAGCTCATAACATAAATGCAGCACCAAAATCAAGTTCATAATATAAATGTGGTCCAAAACTAAATTCAGTACATAAGTACTGTCCCAGAACCAAGCTCAGCAAATACATACAACACCAGAACTAAGCTCAGTATACAAATACAGCCTAATAACCAAATACAGCCCAAAGTTCAGTAAATAAATACCATTCCAGAACCAACCTCAGTACATAAACACAGACCTAGAACCAAGCTCATAGCATACATACAGCACCAGGACCAAGCTCAGTACATAGATACAGGAGGATGATTCCTATAGCTCCACAAGATGCTGCCCCATGGTGGAAGAGGTTTATATGGATGGGCAGACCTAAGGGGGGCGATCACCTTCAGCCTACATTTGCCTGGTGCCCCCGTACAAGCTGGTCGCTGGTGCTCCATGCCACCACGCGGGTCACATGTAGCCAAGGCCAGCCATACATTCAGATATTACTATTTTCCTGTGTTTCTGCATTATCAGAGGTTAAACGTGTCCATTTCACGTGTCCCCACAGGCCACGGGCGTGAGCAGTAGGCAGATTCTGGTGGCGGTCCTCCCAGGATTACCCACGTCCGCCGAGCTCTTCATCCTACCCTACCAGGATGGCGCTGATGAGAGTAAGAAGAAGACGGAAGATCTGTCGCAGGTAATAAAGACGTCCTGGAGACATGGCTACACTGTATTGTGTCCTCAGCTGAGAGCAGATGTGGCAGAGCGACACACTGACGCCCCTCGCGGGCGGCGCTTGTAGTGACGCCGTAATGAGATCTTCTGCTCTGAGCGACATCTACTCTGTGAAGCATAGAGGCCAACCAGCGATGTTTTTGTACTCATTTTTATGCTTCTGATATAAATTCAAGGGGTTTTATTTTACAGTCATCTCTACGTATTGACTGTATTACAGTTTGCCAGACACAGCGCCGCCCATTGGGTTGTGGCCATACCTAGTACTGCAGCTCAGACCAATTCACTCAAATAGGACTGAGATGCTTAAGGTTAGCTTCCCATATGGTGCAGCTTGTCCACAGCGGACAATCCATACCGAATTCTACATGAAAACCGCAACGGAATCACATCAAAAACTGCTATGGACCATCCGCACCGCTCCCCGTTACATGAGAACATCAGCTAAAGGCGGCAGCAGGAGAACTGTATAAAGAAATAATCTGCAGTACTCCCTTCACATACCGCCCGCAGCTCCAGCGCCGCATCCTCCATCTAGCTGTGGTACATCCATGCTGATTTCCAGGCATCACCAGCTCAGCAGACTCCTGGATACAGTGATCAGCCCCTGGCCATGTGATCCCTGACTCCACCCACACAGGTGATCACATGACGGTGACATCATCACAGGTCCTGGTAGCTTCTGTCGGCTTATCCAGTATACCGTACTTTCTATCAAGCTGCACAATGGCTCCTCCCACAGCAGTAACATCACCACAGGTCCTTCAGCCCACCGGATCTCTGTGGTGGTGGTTGGTCGGTGTGGTCTGTCAGGACGCTGAGTTGTGTCTGACATAATAACGGTTTAGTTGTATTCTCATTTTGTTATTTTTGCCCTCCCCTTCCAAGAGCCCTAAATGTGTTGTTCTTCTGTTGGTCAGGCTCTGTGTTTAATATTTTTTGTAGGACCTTCAATGATGTCACCAGGAGCGCGGCATGATAAGCACCCACACACAAACATACATACAAACAGACAAGTGGTCATTAGTAGTTTGAATGTTGTTGGAAGGGGAGAGTTTTGAAGGGGTTTTCTGGTTACTGGAGAGCCCCTCTTACATTGCACTGTCTGCCCTAAAACAATAAACTGAACTACAGTCAGCCCTCCACAGCCGCTGCGATCCCAGTGATTGTTGTAACATATGATGTCACAGGAAATCAAGTGACCCTCAGCCAATGAGAGGCTGCAGCATCATGTTCTTGAACTCCTAGCATAATGTGAGTGCTAACACCAGGAGAATGAGCGCTGCAGTCACCTGATTTGCTGTGACATCATCTGTCACAACAATCACCGGGACCACAGCGGGCAGCACCACTGATCCTGGCGGCAGTAGAGGGATCAGTATAGTTCTGGTTATTGTTTCCATGCAGGCAGAGCTGTTGCATCGGCTGTCCAGTAACCGGAGGAGCATTTTACAGAAAAATAATAAGACCCCTTTAAGTTGCATTACCGGATGAAACAACGGCACGTACCGCGCCATAATACCGATGGCCGTAGCACCTTCATTCAGCTGACAGGTGGGAGCGCTGGGAGTCGGACCCCACAGATACAACATTGATGGCTTATCTTAAGGATCAACAGTCAATATTAGAACCTTTGAAAATGTCTTTAAAGCTGCACTATAGACAAAGCCACTGACCCCAGCATGGCGCCCTGCGAGTACGGCGCCCGCTCAGCACTGCTACTTCATGCCGGGCGGCAGCGCCTCAGATCAATCCCACTAATTCCTGACGGCTCTTGTTCTGCATGGAACAAAAGGTTTTCTGACTGCAGAGCTGCTGACTCGTCGCTGTCATCTCCTTGTCCGCACGTAACGCTGATCTCAGACCGCGCCGCCCGCTGGATATCAAATCAGCCCTGAGAAATAATTGATAAGACCTTTCTGTGGATGGTAGCTGTGATCAGAACATACTGGAGCCGGAGCGGTGCCCGGGGGGACGGCGCTCAGCTGATAGGAGGACGTGGCGGTCAGCGGGACGCGATGTGCGATTTGTGTAAATGTATCCGTTCTCCTCTATGATGGGATCATGCTTACATATTACGGGTCTCGTCTCCATATCTTACGCTATTGATGCTTGGATGTGGCCCTCTTACGGGCCAGATACCTCATGGCCGGGGTCAGCGGCAGCAGACATGGACCAAAGCCAACTCTGGCTTACAAATATTAGATCAATTAATAGATATGGTTAAAGTAAGTGAACCCTTTGGACTTCTGCATCGATTACTTTGGCTTAGATTCAATGTGGCTTAGATACAATGGGTCTGATTGTATCTAAGCCACAATCATAGACAAACACGATGGGGCACACATTACTGGCTGTAGTTGGGTTGCGCCTTCTGCTTTGGTGCAAATCAATTGAATCTCTTTGAGTCGGCCCATTTGCCTTTTACAGAAGTCCCTAATGGGCTTTATTCTGATGCAGCTGTTTAACCCTTCACATGCAGCAGTCAATGTGATCATTGCGTGTAAGAGGCTCCATCTATTGCCCATCGGCCCCCCACGATGTGATCACGAGGTCCCGATGGATCTGCCATCTACAGTGAAGTATAGCCGTGTATTACACCAACAATGAAAAGTGACGACCCTCAAGGCACGATGGGGCAAACACAGTGAGAAAAATGTAAAAATGATTAAAAAATACAAATCAACACAAATTTGTTTCTGCTGCATTTGTAACGACCCGCAGGAAAATAGTGCATTATAGCGCAAAACAGTGCAGGAAAACGTCCCCCGGCCGAGCAGCGCGGGCCCCCAGTCACCATAATGGGGTCGGTTCAGTTCTCAGCAAGCAGTCCGGGACTTACAGGATGACGTAACGCGGCTCGCAGCACCATTTGTCTGGTCTTTAGTGGACATCAGCGACACTAATGTGACCGAACGCCTGGCCTGGAGCATCTTAGTACGCGGTCAAGCCTGGGGCATGTAGCTCCACATAACTATTTCCTGTGGCCTTGTATCCCCCCCCAGACCCTCATTAGCAGGGGCATAACTATAGAGGATGCAGGGGATGCAGCTGCACCCGGGCCCAGGAGCCTTAGGGGGCCCATTAGGGCCTCTCCTCTCCATACAGTAAGCCCAGTACTAGGAATAAAGCATTATAGTTGGGGGCCCTGTTACAGCTTTTGCATTGGGGCCCAGAAGCTTTAAGTTATGCCTCTGCTCATTAGGTACCCGGTGCAGCCGCAGCTTGTTGACCGGAGCCTTCTGTGAGAGTTAGAGGGTTGGCATCACATTCGGTGGCACAGTATTCACACCTCAATCCCTCTTGCTGTCGTGTTGGCGAGGGCGCTGCCACCTGCTGACTCCAACAATGTCCTAGGTTTTTACGACTTATTGCCGTTCCCCCATACAAGATCTTAGGCTCCTGGCTTTGTCAATGTGTCAGGTGGGCGGTCCTCACCACTCACTGCCAATGGGTGATGCCAGACCTGATTGAGAGGGAGCGGACCTCCCACTTGACACCTTCACGCTTCCTGGAGCTGAATCTAAAAAGCAATCCTAAGGGGCGCTTGGAGACAAAAGAGATACATTGTTGCGCTGCGATGCAGGTTGAGCTGCTGCCATGCGGACTGCTCCTCTAAATGAATGGCTGAGTCCTCCGGTGGCTCAGACATCACCGCGGCCGGCCTGTCACTTCATTCTTGATTATATTCCAGCACCTTATCAGCTGGGTAAGATGCGGTTGAGCAGCGCAGACATTCATGCGGCCGCAGGTCCCTCTTGGCCCCCGCTTCAATATTATATTCCTGAGAAATCTCTTCCTTCTGTAATCCCAGAGTCTCAGCAGTCATAAAAGAGAGAACAGATACGAGCGCTCCGTCACCGGGAGACGGAAAACACATGAATCTGCCGGCCGGCCGCACTCCGTCATCTCTGCTTTGTGCATCACACTTCATGGACAGAGCTGCATTATGGATGTGCGGTAATCTGGGCGCGGACACCACCTGGAGATTGATGGGGGCTCACTGAATTCCCTAAAAATAATGATCCCTGCTCCATCGCTGGTGCCAAAGCCAAATCTGTAGCTGCGGCCCTGATGCTCCTTTGCAATTCATTGTACTGCGTTCCTCATGCGAAAAAAAAGCTCATTTTGGATGACCTTAGTCTTCAGAGCCTAGTTTCATAGTTCCTCTATGCAGCTTCTGTACCCCTATAGTTCCTCTATGCACCCTCTGCACCCCATGTAACTCCTCGATGCAGCCTCTGTGCCCCCTATTGTTCCTCTATGCACCCTCTGCACCCCATATAGTTCCTCTTTGCAGCCTCTGCACCCCATATAGTTCCTCTTTGCAGCCTCTGCACCCCATATAGTTCCTCTTTGCAGCCTCTGCACCCCATATAGTTCCTCTTTGCAGCCTCTGCACCCCATATAGTTCCTCTTTGCAGCCTCTGCACCCTATACAGTTCCTCTTAGCAGCCTCTGCACCCCATATAGTTCCTCTATGCACCTTCTGCACCCCATGTAACTCCTCTATACAGCCTCTGTACCCCATATAGTTCCTCTCTGCAGCCTATGTACCCCTATAGTTCCTCTATGCACCTTCTGCACCCCATGTAACTCCTCTATACAGCCTCTGCACCCCATATAGTTCCTCTTTGCAGCCTCTGCACCCCATATAGTTCCTCTTAGCAGCCTCTGCACCCCATATAGTTCCTCTATGCACCTTCTGCATCCCATGTAACTCCTCTATACAGCCTCTGTACCCCATATAGTTCCTCTCTGCAGCCTATGTACCCCTATAGTTCCTCTATGAAGTGTCTGCACCCCACATAGTTGCTTCTGTGTTACTGAGGTACGCTTCACAAGAAAATGTGCCTCATGGAGACAAAGTCGCCTTCAGAGCACCAGACTGGGTCTGTTAAATAACGTCACCACAATCTGTTGGCAGCCGACTGCATGGGACGGTTATTCGCATTTAAGTGCTGTAATTTCTGCAGTTTGTGACAAACTGCTGCAGTTTTTGCCAAATCACAACTAAGCTGTTGCATCTTGCCACAATTTTGTGGTGATCGCAGCAAAAAACGATTTAACCGCCCAACTCCGAAAAAGTTGGTCCGCTGTGTAAAATGTAAATAAATATAAAGAAAAAAAGGATGCGATGACTTGGAAATCTCATCTCACCTTATTAGAGGGGAGGGAGACGTTGTTCCATCTCAGAAAAAAATACTCATTTAGGAATTGATGGCAGCGACTCATCTCACAAACGCTGGGACGGGTGACAAAAGGCTGGAAATGTAAGTGGTCCTCATGAAAAACAGCTGGAGGGTCAATATCCTAGTAAGTCACATGACTGTGTATAAAGGATCACATTAGAGAGGCCGAGTCTCCCAGAAGTAAAGATAGTCAGAGGTCACCAAACTGTGAAAAACTGTGTCTAAAAATTGTACAAAGAAGAAGCCATGTACCAACACCATCCAGAAGCGCCGGCGTCTCCTCTGGGCCAAAACTCATTTACAATGGACTGAGGCAGAATGGAAAACTGTTCTGTGGTCGGATGAAACTTGACTGGACTTCTGGGTGGATCAGACAGCATTCTCATCCAATCAAGGGGCATGTGACCAACACATCATCATGTCTGCTGCATTGGTACACAATGGGCCAGTGCACTATGTGCCAATGCCGATGGCATGCTGACCTGCTGGTTACAAGCCTTGGAGACCAGCAAAGCTGGCGGACGTGGTAGGGTCACGAGTCACACATATATACATATCAGTGTCAGACGCCTCCCCCGTCTTCTGTTCTCAGTTGAGTTAACACCGTAAATGAGGAAGGAGTCAGGCTCTGCACAGAGCAGGCATCCAGCGCAGTAATGGGGGGCTAAGACGATGGAAGAGGAGGAGTGTCCCAGTGGGGGAGTTAAGCCATCTGTCCCTAGGACCCCTACCCCATAGGTCCCATATATACAGTTTGTGCTAGAGACGGGGGAGGAGTCAGGCTGTACATTACAGAGTGAGCATCCAGACTAGCAGTAGTGTAAGCTATCAGGATTGGTGGGTCAACAAGATAACAATGGGTGTAGCCTGGTGGGGCTGTCTGTTGCTAGACTCCAATGCCCCATGGGTTCCGTTGTGGTCATGTGATCTACCACCACTGGTGACATGCCACTATAGATAAGTATACATCAGCTGAGGCGTAATTAGAAGCTCCTGGGCCTCAAATCTGTAACAGCTCCCACGCAACATGCGCCATTTATAATGCTTGTGGCTTCTATTGTGACTAAGGCGTCATTGGGTGTGAATGCCACCCCTGTACCCTATAGGCACTCCCCTGACACCACCACACCTGGAGGATTCAGTCCGGCCTCTTCTGTGTATTCCCACAGTTTAGTAAGTGTTTTCATCATAAAAGAAGTATAAAGGAAAAGTACAAGAAGCCCCCCCCCCCCCCCCAATGGAAATAGGAGCTCGTGATGAAGGACAAATCTTGGAATGTTTCTCCGAGCTCAGAAATAATTACTCCTGAAGTTGGACACGTTCCACATCTGCAATAAAACATTATCTAATTTGTTATGCTACTTTTAATATCTTCGACCTAGATCCCGCTTAATAAGGAAATCTAAATGCACTTGTGAGTCAGGTGAGGGGCCGCGGATTAGGGCCTCTCTGGGCCCGTTCTGCGAAAAATCACCGATGGTTTAAATGCTGAGTTGGCTCTTGTGCGCCGGCTCCGCCGCAACCACTGACCTAAATCAAGCTTAAGTGTCTATCACTAATCACAGCAATATTAATCTCTCTCGCTAATTAGATGTTACTATTCATTTCTCGTCCTTGGTGAAAAATGACTCATGAAAAATGAGCCCCATTACAGGATTATTCCTTCTCCTGACAACACGTTTAATTCTGAGATGAGGAAGAACCAAAAATAGTCCCGCCGCTAATCATTCTTAGAAGACTTCGACTGTTGGAGACGCTCTAAAGTTCAAGTGCGAAGCGCCTCGCTTGTTCGTTACGCCCGGTCGTTCTGGAACATTTAGAATGTTCACCGCGCCGAAAACCCCAACCGTCTATTACAGATTGGAAAGCATTTCGGGGAGTTAAAAACTTTCTAGTTTCAGGAAAAAGTTCTGCATAATGATACTTCTGGGGACCCCGGCTATGACTGCGCACCGCCAGGGCCCAAAACTGAACGGCGGATGACCCGTGTAAACAGGCAGTCGCTCATTAATGAATGACTGCTTCATTATAGCCAGACAGATCCCTCTTCATTCATTGAATGCTGCTCATTCCTATGTAAATAGCAAGAAGTGTTATTGGCGATGCGCTTCAGCGCCCCAACAAACTACATAAACCCCAAAACATTTACAAATCACGGGTGAAGTTACAGCGGTCACATGGTAAGTCACATGACTACTGTCCGGGATGTGTCCAAGCACTGGATGTGATGTAATCCTAGAGGGATACAAACAAGCTGCTCAGATGGAATAATTAATTACAATTAGCAAATGCAAATAGGAGAACAGAAGAACCAACCGGTATCAGTAAAACATGTAAGGCGCTGCGAAATAAAGCATGGCAGTAATTACCCGGAAAGGTGAGAAAAGCCAATTAATTACAGGAAGTCAGGTTGATCGGTAAGTTATAATCAAAGTGATAAAGGAGGAGTGGCTACAAGTATCAGCAGTGACACAATCTGTTCTCATTCCGCATGTGTTACAATGTATCTGCCGCCGTTATTTTTAGCCCTTTATCAGCCATGGAACGTTTATTGTTTTGATTTTATCCTCCTTTATTGTTTTCCTTCCTTCCTCTGTTTTTTCTTCACTGCCCCCTCGGGTTATATTCATACATGTTTTGCCATTGCCCATGTACTGTTAGTCATCCCAGCACCACTAATGGAGGGTTCACCCCGAAACGCGTTTATTAGCTGGATATTAGTTTTAATCTTCTACATGGGATCTTCATCTAATTGTTCTGGTACCTTTATTGGAGCTCCGGAGAGTTGTGCCGACACAGCAGATGTTTCTTTTAGCATATCCCCCCCCCACCCCCACCACCACCATCAGTGGGTTAATCTGGGGGCAGCACCTCCTGTTATCTACCATATCCAGTCTAAGCACTTTAGGACCACAGCATCTTCCCAGGCCTTTAGTCCCAGTCTTCACGGTGGGTTTGCTCCACTTCTCTCTCCACCTATCTCTCTGATGTGAACAGATCCTTATTGGCCTTGCTGGGGGGTCAGTCAGCTGCGCTCCTGCCCTGTCTGCTGCTGGGGACATTTAGTATTACATGGAGGCCATTGGACCCCCACTTATGGCGCCCGCATACAATAGAGCCCATAGATGGGGGTTGTGCTGATAAGTAAGAGCCATCGTCCTTCAGTGGTTATCCGGCGCCGTTGCTGGTCGATGTCGGCCGTCTGACGCCAATATAGAAGCCTGTTGGGGAAACAGCCTTTAGTTGCTACAATATAGAAGCTGTAACACAGAATGCAGAACGCGCCAAAGCCCTGCGGGGGAGGATCATCCGCGACAGACGCAAGGCATTCATTCATTTCTTACTGGACTTTTTGATGTCATTTTCTGTGTTTTTGCTACTTGGATTTTCACTTTTATCCATAATTTATTTTACTAAATTCTATAAAAAAATGAAGAAAATACTTTCATAAGCGAAAACAAAAAGCTGAAGCTGCCGCCGTTCCCCCTCGACTCCCTGCGGACGTGTTCCAGCAGATGGATGGATTTGTCTCATACTAGACAAATAAAATCATGCTTGTGTGTTTGCATAATCACATTTAACATTTTATGCCATTTGCTGAGCACCATAATCCGCAGATGTCACCCAGCGACAACTCTGCTTTATGTCAGGCAGATGCGCACCACATCCCGCTCTACCTGCCGCGACGGAGATCTGCAGTTACAACTTCTTTACTCTGTTCATGGGGTGATGGCGCTCAGCATCTCGCTGCATCTCTTTGCTCTTCCTGAGGTCACTTGGATCAGCACCAAACTGTCTCCTGCTCAGTTATCAGCTTTGCTGTATATGTTGGGGCAGGTTGAGCAGAGTCATGTCATCATTAGAGCGTGAGTGAGTTCTGTTGAACTGCTGGAGCCCCAGATATGGCATATAGATAAAGCTCCATACCAACCTGCTCTGCCACTTCATGGTCTCTGATTTATACATTTGGATAAATTTGAGGCATTTTTCTCGATTTTGCCTTGCTATTAAATGATGCTTTTTACGGCCGCAGTTATAGTCATTGAGATATACATTACCGCTGCATCTCTGCTGCAGAGCAAACGCTTATAAAGAGGATGTGTCATCAGTAGAGATGAGCGAATAGACTCGTTTCGAGTAATTACTCGATCGAGCGCCGCGATTTTCGAGTACTTCCGTACTCGGGTGAAAAGATTTGGGGGGCGCCGGGGGGAGGCGTGGCGGAGCGAGGGGTAGCAGGGGGGAACAGGGGGGAGCCCTCTCTCTCTCCCTCTCCCCCCCACTCCCCACTGCAACCCCTCACTCACCCGCGGCGCCCCCCGAATTTTTTCGCCCGAGTACGGAAGTACTCGAAAATCGCGGCGCAATCGGGCGAAAGAGGAGCGTGGCCGAGTAGGTTCGCTCATCTCTAGTCATTAGATAACGACCGCCTGGATAAATCAAGTTTTAATGTTAAACAAACCTTTTAAGAATTTTGGTGATCTTTTTTTGTGATCTCGTGATCCTAAAATCGTATAGTTCTCAAACTGCCCACTATGCCTAAAAATGGTCTGACACCCCCTGTTATATATAGATAACACAGTCCAGCATTCACAATAGGTATTTCACAGCTGACCTACTCCCCCTCCCTGCACTGTCCACAAACCATGCCCACAACACTTTTCCATAGAGGCCTAATGATGATTTATGATGATGGGCACAGCTCACCTCCCCCACCTCTATGCGCAGGTCACATCCTCCAATCACTGCACAGGTCACAGAGCATAGAAATTAATAGGTGATGTCACAGCTCACCCCCTCCCCCTTTCTGCACATGTCATAGAGCATCTCCCACAGAAGTCAATGGGCCCCCTCCTGTCCACGGTGTCAATGGCCCATGAGGCTGCTGTGAAGCATCTCTAAATGATGTTAACTGCACCTCAGACATGATGGGCACAAGTGTAATTTATTTCTGTTACTTAAAAACAGAAACAACCTATTTTTTCCTTAAATACACTGATCAGCCAGAACATTACAACCCCCTAATATTGTGCAGCTCTGCCCCATCTGGACTCCAGCAGACCTCGGAGGCGTCCTGCAGTGTCAGCGGCAGGTCCTGTACATTCCTCGCTGCGCCCCCGTGGCTCAGAAGTCGTCTCCTTCATCTCTCTGTTCAGTTCCTGCAGTGAGGCACATTATCCTGCTGAGGGCGACACCAAAAAGGAATCCCTCTGCCATGAAAGGGGAACTCCTCTGTACAATGTTAGGCAGTCGGTACATGTCACGTGCCTATGATGCCAGGACCCAGCAGAGCATCACCCATCACACTGCCCACCCACCAGCTTGTCTCAGTCCCATCCTGGTGCCATCTCTTCCCAGGAAAGTGATGTACCCGGCTGTCCACATGATGCCAGAACCCAGGTACCCAGCAGAACATTGCCCGTCACCCTGCCACTGGCTTTTCTTCTCCCTATAGCAGTGGTGGTGAACCTATGGCTCGTGTGCCAGAGGCGGCACGCAGAGCCCTCCCTACTGGCACGCGCCGCCATCAGCCGCTCACCACTTGTGAATACCACCAGGGGCCGCGGCTCCCCTGCTGGCATTCACAAACAGCGCTGCTAGTCACGCTGATCACAGCACACACTGTGACTTTAGTGTGCAGCCGGGATCCTTCTCCCCCCTCCCCCGATGTCTCCTACTACTTGGCTCTGCGAGAGCTTCTGGGGAGGAGGTGTCCGTCAGCACACTGATGTCACAGTGTGTGCCACGAGCATATTAACTTTTTCTTCCCCACTTCTGCCGCAATAAGCAATTCCCAGCAACCTGATTTGCCTATTGTGGCAGAAGTTGGGAAGAAAAAGTTAAAATGTGTGCCGGGACCGGGACCATCGCTGACCAGAAGAGGAGCTGAGCTTCTAGGAGGAGGAGGAGGGGGTAAGTATGTGGGTCTTGGTAGGGGCGCTGTGGGGTGTCACTACTGCACTGGGAGCCACTGTGGGGTGTCACTAATGCACTGGGGGGCGCTATGGGGTGTCACTGTTATACTGGGGGGGTTGTCACTATTATACTGGGGGTGTGTCACTATTATTGCTAGGGCCGCTGGGGGGTCACTTTTATCAGTGGGGGGTCACTAATACCACTGAAGCCACTGAGGGGTGGGGGTCACTATTATCGCTGTGGGGTCACTATTACTCCTGGGGCCGCTGGGGGGGGGGGGTAAGTATTACCGCTGGGGCTGCTGTGGGGTGTGGGTCACTATTATCGCTGGGGTATGTTTACAGGTGGCGGAAATGGGCAGGGCTCTCTCAGAATAGACGGTGCAGATTTTGACTGCTTTTTGGATGCGGGAATGCTGCAGAATTTTCCACAGAAATTTCCGCTGAGGACATTCTGTAGTATTTCTGCATCCAAAAAGCAGTCAAAATCTGCACGCGGTCTTTTTTTGAAGCGGCCCTGTCATTCTTAGAACGACAGGGGTTGAATCATACGTCGTGATAAGCCCCGCCCCCTGACGTGTTGGCACTTTACGATAAATAAGTGGGCTTTGGGTTGCAGTTTGGGCACTAGGTCTCTGAAAGGTTCGCTCGCCATGACCCCCCTATAGTGTATCCTGGTGCCATCTCCTCCCCAGATAATGACGCACCCGATTGTCCACATGATGCCAGGACCCAGCAGAACATCACCCATCACACTGTCCACCCACCAGCTTGCCTCCGTCCCATCCTGGTGCCATCTCTTCCCAGGTAAGTGATGCACCCGGCTGTCCACATGATGCCAGAACCCAGGTACCCAGCAGAACATTGCCCGTCACACTGCCACCCAGTCACCGGCTTGTCTTTTCCCTATAGTGTATCCTGGTGCCATCTCCTCCCCAGATAATGACGCACCCAATTGTCCACATGATGCCAGGCCCCAGCAGAACATTACCCATCACACTGCCCACCCACCAGCTTGCCTCCGTCCCATCCTAGTGCCATCTCTTCCCAGGTAAGTGATGCACCCGGCTGTCCACATGATGCCAGAACCCAGGTACCCAGCAGAACATTGCCCATCACACTGCCACCCAGCCACCGGCTTGTCTTCTCCCTATAGTGTATCCTGGTGCCATCTCCTCCCCAGATAACGACGCACCCGACTGTCCACATGATGTTGGACATGATTTATCAAACCTTCTTGAATTGCTGCACGCTCCAGGCCTGATGCTCACTTGCCCATTGCAGGCACATTCAATGAGCGGGGTCACATGGGCACTCTGACCAGTCTGTGACTATGTGGCACCATACACAGACAGCTTTGATGCCCCTTTCTATCTTACCTCTGCCTCCTGGGACGCTCACCAGACCGGCTCTTCTGGAGAGGCTTTGACAGTTTGGTGCTTCTCGGAGTCCCCCAGATCCTCCCGTTTCCCCAGTTTTTCTGCATCCATCATTTTTTTGGGTTAATTGTTAGTATTAAACATAAAAGTGAAGCAAAGTTGGGGAAGTTTATAAAAGTCGTTAGTTCTTTGGCGAAATTGGAAACTACAAATGCGGTATTAATGACTGTGAAGAGGAATAAGCGTGTTTTACCCTCCGGACTCATTAGATCTTCTGATACTATTTCCTTAGATCTGCGATGTTTTCATCAGCAAGCTCAATCAGGAGATGGTTCACTTTGAGCTGAAGCCGGGGGTCCGTATTCTGGTCCACGCCGCCCATCTAACAGCAGGTAACGGCACGCTCCTCACCTCCTCACCCCGCAGTGTTATCATTCATGTGGAGGCTCTGCCGCTCTTACATAACGGCTTATTATTATGGTGGATGATGATTACGACAGAACAGCCAATGATTTGCGCTAATTAAATCCATAATTACAGACTGGATACATTTACTCAAACTTAATCACCAACAACCTGTTAATATTTGATGAAATAATCATGCCTTGTTCTGCTGCCATTACATTTCTGTGGAGGAATATAAGGCTCAGTATATGGAGACCGGGCACTAATACGGAACCTGCACATGTGGCCCCCGAAGGCAATGTCAGGATCCTCATGGGTCAACAGATGGATGCATGCAGTCAGCGTATGGAGCTATAGCAGTGCTATCTGTACCTCCACACTCCATTATATATAGGACCATACAGGGAGGCAGTACTATCTGTGTCTACAGCATATACAGGGGAGAGAGGGAGCTGCTATTGTTTGCCTACTTAGTTTATACCTAAGCCGAAGAAGCTGTATTGCCTGTATCTACATCATATACAGGAAGAGAGAGGAAGGCAGTACTATCTGTACCTACATAATTTACAGGAAGAGACAGGGAGGCAGTACTATCTGTACCTTCATCAGATGCAGGAAAAGACAGAGAGGCATTACCATATGTACCTGCATCATATACAAGACAGACATGGAGGCAGTACTACCTGTACCTACATCATATACAGGGAAAGACAGGGAGGCAGTACTACCTGTACCTACATCATATACAGGGAAAGACAGGGAGGCAGTACTACCTGTACCTACATCATATACAGGGAAAGACAGGGAGGCAGTACTATCTGTACCTACATCATATACAGGGAAAGACAGGGAGGCAGTACTATCTGTACCTACATCATATACAGGGAGGCAGTACTATCTATACCTACATTAATGGCAGGGAAAGACAGGGAGGCAGTACTATCTGTGCCTGCATCATATGCAGGAGAGACAGGCAAACAGTACTAGCTGTGCCTACATAATATATAGGGAGAGACAGGGAGGCAGTACTATCTGTACTTACATCACTTACAAGAGAGACAGGGAGGCAGTACTATACGTACCTGCATCATATACAAGAGAGACAGGGAAGATAGGGAGACAGTACTAATTGATCCAAACAACATTCGGCCTTTCCTCCGCCGTAAATCTTATTTTTACTGTATGACCAATGTAACCAGATGAAGATATTTTGGCCATGAGTGAGTTAAATCATGAAGAATGTTTCCTGACATTGAGGATACATTGTATCTCTCCATCCCTCAGCCTGCAGATGTAACACCGAACCTGATATTGTATATCTTTTAGGAATGTTCTGTGGTTCGCTAGGAGATGAAGTCTCTGTCTGCAGGTTTCTTGCTTTGCTTTTCTCTACAGCGTTGATCGTTCAGCATAAACGACGTTGTTTCTGCGGATCGCTGCGATTCTGACGACACCAAACTTATACGTCTTTATTTTCACTTTTGCACAATTAACCCTTTTTTTTTATATCGCTGCATTCAGAGTCCTCCGACGTTTTCCTTCTCCACGGCCGGAGCTCCGCGAGAGCTTATTTTTTGCGTGACGAACTGTAGTTTTATTTGATGCCATTTTGGGGTAGATGTGACTTTTTTTATTACTTTTATGATGTTTATTGGGGGGCAATGTTAAAAAAAAAAGCATTTTGGCTCAGCTTATTAAACAGTTACTTATAGCGTTCGCCATGAAGGATAAAAAGTGCGGTCGATTTATTGTCCGGTCGTCACAGCTGCAAAGATGCCAAACGGGCGTATTTTTTATCATTTCCTTTTTAAACACGGGCAAAGTGACCAAAAACAGTTTTTACATTTTTTTATGGGATTAGATTACATTAATTTCAGCATGTGAGGGGCAGCAGGGAACGGTGTTCTCACGGATCCCTGGTGTTACAGCAGGAGGCTGGCTGTCAGTCACAGCCAGCTCCCATTACAGATTGTGCGCGGTCAGCTAATAAGCCATCCATATGATGTGAGTTTATGTCCATTTGTGGGAATCCCCTCCCAGTCAGAGAGTAAACTTATGTCCTGGGGCGGGAGGGTTTAACGGCATTGTCTCACTTTTTTCTGTTTTGCTGCAGGAAGCAGACAGCTCCATAAATTGGACAGTGGCCCAGGCTGGTACTGCAGGCTGAGTCCCATTCACTTCAATAGGACCAACTGACACACATTGTACAGAGCTGATTGCTTCATGCAACAAAACAGATAGAAGTAGGACAACCCCTTTAAGGTGGCCCTTAACTATACTTAATATGGAACTATACATCATTCACCCAAAGGTGGAACAAGATTTCTTACACTTCTAGTCTTTGTTGTAAGATTTGGATGTCCTGTGATAAGCAATGCGGTATTTCCTTCCCACCATAAGTGACGTAACCTCGTGTACCCAGAAGACGGGCGCACCAGGAAGGACGCTGACAATTACTGGGGGACAAGCAAAACCTCAGCTAATCAAAGTGAAGTAGAACCTTCTGACTCCTCGCTGGGGGGACGACGCAATCCTGACTTATCAGAGATAGCAGAAGCTTGAGGTTATTGACTAATATTTTGGCGCTTCGGGTCGACGAGGCTTCCTGATGATATAGCAGATGTGGTGGAGCCTACAAGTAAGACGGGTACCCCCCAGGGACGACTTCTGGGAAGAAGGACGGATGCTGATAAGGAGTCCGCAGTGTGTATCCGCTTATGTGTTACAAGCTCGCCTCTTAATAAGGTGCGGGGGAATAGCAATCCGTGTGTTTGCATCCCATTAGCCGCCGAGCAGATGTTCCGCTCGCCCTGTTTCTGCGTGTGCCGTACATTCCAAGCGAGTTTTACCTCCGGCTTCTGCCAGATCTATTAGTCTGCAGGTAAATGTATCTGAAGTGTTATTAATGAACTCCTCTTCATCACGTTTACTCTCAACAGTAGTTAATGAGGAGCACAATGAACCCTCCAAAAACAGTCCGTGAAGAGGGTTCTAGTCCCTCGGGCATGATGCACTTTTAATAGGGTTCTGGAACCTTGAGGGAACCATCAAAGTTTGATTGTTGGAGGCAGTTGACCTCTATGACTGCCAATCAGTGAATAGGGCGAGCTGCTGTGACCAGTAGGGGCGCTGCGGATTGGAAAACTGCACATCAAACATCCACTTCATTCCGCATGGAGAGGGATTCTCTTGGCCATATTTAACACATTCATGGCCAGACTACTTGGTAACCTAAGAACCAATCAATGTTCATTGTTGCATTGCAAGAGCAATAACTCACTTACATAACTGTATGAGAGGCTTGTGGATGTAACTGACCGCACTCTGGGGGACATATAATGTGTTGGAGATGTTACTGGCCGCACTCTGGGGGACATATAATGTGTTGGAGATGTTACTGGCCGCACTCTGGGGGACATATAATGTGTTGGAGATGTTACTGGCCGCACTCTGGGGGACATATAATGTGTTGGAGATGTTACTGGCCGCACTCTGGGGACATATAATGTGTTGGAGATGTTACTGGCCGCACTCTGGGGGACATATAATGTGTTGGAGATGTTACTGGCCGCACTCTGGGGGACATATAATGTGTTGGAGATGTTACTGGCCGCACTCGGGGGGACATATAATGTGTTGGAGATGTTACTGGCTGCACTCTGGGGGACATATAATGTGTTGTAGATGTTACTGGCCGCACTCTGGGGCACATATAATGTGTTGTAGATGTTACTGGCCGCACTCTGGAGGACATATAATGTGTTGGAGATGTTACTGGCCGCACTCTTGGGGACATATAATGTGTTGGAGATGTTAATGGCCGCAATCTCGGGGACATATAATGTGTTGGAGATGTTACTGGCTGCACTCTGGGGGACATATAATGTGTTGGAGATGTTGCTGGCCGCACTCTGGGGGACATATAATGTGTTGGAGATGTTACTGGCCGCATTCTGGGGGACATAGAATGTGTTGGAGATGTTACTGGCCGCACTCGGGGGGACATATAATGTGTTGGAGATGTTACTGGCTGCACTCTGGGGGACATATAATGTGTTGGAGATGTTACTGGCTGCACTCTGGGGGACATATAATGTGTTGGAGATGTTACTGGCTGCACTGTGGGGGACATATAATTTGTTGTAGGTATTACTGGCCGCACTCTGGGGGACATATAATGTGTTGTAGATGTTACTGGTCGCACTCTGGGGGACATATAATGTGTTGGAGATGTTACTGGCTGCACTCTGGAGGACATACAATGTGTTGTAGATGTTACTGGCTGCACTCTGGGGGACATATAATGTGTTGGAGATGTTACTGGCCGCACTCTGGGGGACATATAATGTGTTGGAGATGTTACTGGCTGCACTTAGGGGGACATATAATGTGTTATAGATGTTACTGGCTGCACTCTGGGGGACATATAATGGGTTGGAGATGTTACTGGCTGCACTCTGGGGGACATATAATGTGTTGGAGATTGTTACTGGCTGCACTCTGGGGGACATATAATGTGTTGGAGATGTTACTGGCTGCACTCTGGGGGACATACAATGTGTTGGAGATGTTACTGGCTGCAATCTAGGGGACATATAATGCGTTGGAGATGTTACTGGCTGCACTCTGGGGGACATATAATGCGTTGGAGATGTTACTGGCCGCACTCTGGGGGACGTATAATGTGTTGGAGATGTTACTGGCTGCACTCTGGGGGACATATAATGTGTTGGAGATGTTAATGGCTGGACTCTGGGGGACATATAACGTGTTGGAGATGTTACTGGCTGCACTCTGAGGTACATATAATGTGTTGGAGATGTTACTGGCTGCACACTGGGATATATATATATATATATATATATATATATATATATATATATATATATATATATACTGTGTTGTAGATGTTACTGGCAGCACTCTGGGGGACATATAATGTGTTGGAAATGTTACTGGCTGAACTCTGAGGGACATATAATGTGTTGGAGATGTTACTGGCTGCACTCTGGGGGACATATACTGTGTTATAGATGTTACTGGCCGCACTCTGGGGGACATACAAAGTGTTGGAGATGTTACTGGCTGCACTTTGTGGGACATATAATGTGTTATAGATGTTACTGGCTGCACTCTGGGGGACATATAATCTGTTGGAGATGTTACTGGCCGCACTCTGGGGGACATATAATGTGTTGCAGATGTTACTGGCTGTACTTTGTGGGACATATAAAGTGTTGGAGATGTTACTGGCCGCACTCTGGGGGACATAAAATGTGTTGGAGATGTTACTGGCTGCACTCTGGGGGACATATAAAGTGTTGGAGATGTTACTGGCCGCACTCTGGGGGACATAAAATGTGTTGGAGATGTTACTGGCTGCACTCTGGGGGACATATAAAGTGTTGGAGATGTTACTGGCTGCAATCTGGGGACAAATATTGTGTTGGAGATGTTACTGGCCGCACTCTGGGGGACATATAATGTGTTGGAGATGTTACTGGCCGCATTCGGAGGGACATATAATGTGTTGGAGATGTTACTGGCCGCACTCTGGGGGACATATAATTTGTTGGAGATGTTACTGGCAGTACTCTGGGGGACATATAGTGTGTTGGAGATGTTACTGGCTGCACTCTGGGGGACATATAATGTGTTAGAGATGTTACTGGCCGCACTCTGGGGGACATATAGTGTGTTGGAGATGTTACTGGCTGCACTCTGGGGGACATATAACGTGTTATAGACGTTACTGGCTGCACTCTGGGAGACATATAATGTGTTAGAGATGTTACTGGCCGCACTCTGGGGGACATATAATGTGTTGGAGATGTTACTGGCTGCACTCTGGGGGACATATAATGTGTTGGAGATTGTTACTGGCTGCACTCTGGGGGACATATAATGTGTTGGAGATGTTACTGGCTGCACTCTGGGGGACATACAATGTGTTGGAGATGTTACTGGCTGCAATCTAGGGGACATATAATGTGTTGGAGATGTTACTGGCTGCACTCTGGGGGACATATAATGCGTTGGAGATGTTACTGGCCGCACTCTGGGGGACGTATAATGTGTTGGAGATGTTACTGGCTGCACTCTGGGGGACATATAATGTGTTGGAGATGTTAATGGCTGGACTCTGGGGGACATATAACGTGTTGGAGATGTTACTGGCTGCACTCTGAGGTACATATACTGTGTTGTAGATGTTACTGGCAGCACTCTGGGGGACATATAATGTGTTGGAAATGTTACTGGCTGAACTCTGAGGGACATATAATGTGTTGGAGATGTTACTGGCTGCACTCTGGGGGACATATACTGTGTTATAGATGTTACTGGCCGCACTCTGGGGGACATACAAAGTGTTGGAGATGTTACTGGCTGCACTTTGTGGGACATATAATGTGTTATAGATGTTACTGGCTGCACTCTGGGGGACATATAATCTGTTGGAGATGTTACTGGCCGCACTCTGGGGGACATATAATGTGTTGCAGATGTTACTGGCTGTACTTTGTGGGACATATAAAGTGTTGGAGATGTTACTGGCCGCACTCTGGGGGACATAAAATGTGTTGGAGATGTTACTGGCTGCACTCTGGGGGACATATAAAGTGTTGGAGATGTTACTGGCCGCACTCAGGGGGACATAAAATGTGTTGGAGATGTTACTGGCTGCACTCTGGGGGACATATAAAGTGTTGGAGATGTTACTGGCTGCAATCTGGGGAAATATATTGTGTTGGAGATGTTACTGGCCGCACTCTGGGGGACATATAATGTGTTGGAGATGTTACTGGCCGCATTCGGAGGGACATATAATGTGTTGGAGATGTTACTGGCCGCACTCTGGGGGACATATAATTTGTTGGAGATGTTACTGGCAGTACTCTGGGGGACATATAGTGTGTTGGAGATGTTACTGGCTGCACTCTGGGGGACATATAATGTGTTAGAGATGTTACTGGCCGCACTCTGGGGGACATATAATGTGTTGGAGATGTTACTGGCTGCACTCTGGGGGACATATAACGTGTTATAGACGTTACTGGCTGCACTCTGGGAGACATATAATGTGTTAGAGATGTTACTGGCCGCACTCTGGGGGACATATAATGTGTTGGAGATGTTACTGGCTACACTCTGGGGGACATTTAATGTGTTGGTGATGTTACTGGCTGCACTCTGGAGGACATATAATGTGTTGGGTATGTTACTGGCTGCACTCTGGGGGACATATAATGTTGTGAAGATGTTACTGGCCGCACTCTGGGGGACATATAAAGTGTTGTAGATGTTACTGGCTGCACTCTGGGGGACATATAATGTGTTGGAAATGTTACTGGCTGCACTCTGGAGGACATATAATGTGTTGGAGATGTTACTGGCTGCACTCTGGGGGACATATAATGTGTTGTAGATGCTACTGGCTGCACTCTGAGGGACATATAATGTGTTGGAGATGTTACTGGTCGCACTCTGGGGGACATATAATGTGTTGTAGATGTTACTGGCCGCACTCTGGAGGACATATAATGTGTTGGAGATGTTACTAGCTGCACTCTGGGGCATATATAATGTGTAGTAGATGTTAATGGCTGCACTCTGGGGGACATATAATGTTGTGGAGATGTTACTGGCTGCACTCTGGGGGACATATAATGTGTTGTAGATGTTACTGGCTGCATTCTGGGTGACATATAAAGTGTTGGAGATGTTACTGGCCGCACTCTGAAGGACATATAATGTGTTGGAGATGTTACTGACCGCACTCTGGGGGACATATAATGTGTTGGAGATGTTACTGGCTGCACTCTGGAGGACATATAATGTGTTGGAGATGTTACTGGCTGCACTCTGGGGGACATATAATTTGTTGGAGATGTTACTGGCAGTACTCTGGGGGACATATAGTGTGTTGGAGATGTTACTGGCTGCACTCTGGGGGACATATAATGTGTTGGAGATGTTACTGGCTGCACTCTGGGGGACATATAATGTGTTAGAGATGTTACTGGCCGCACTCTGTGGGACATATAATGTGTTGGAGATGTTACTGGCTGCACTCTGGGGAACATATAATGTGTTGGAGATGTTACTGGCTGCACTCTGGGGGAGATATAATGTGTTGGAGATGTTACTGGCTGCACTCTGGGGAACATATAATGTGTTGGAGATGTTACTGGCTACACTCTGGGGGACATTTAATGTGTTGGTGATGTTACTGGCTGCACTCTGGAGGACATATAATGTGTTGGGGATGTTACTGGCTGCACTCTGGGGGACATATAATGTGTTAGAGATGTTACTGGCTGCACTCTGGAGGACATATAATGTGTTGGGTATGTTACTGGCTGCACTCTGGGGGACATATAATGTTGTGAAGATGTTACTGGCCGCACTCTGGGGGACATATAAAGTGTTGTAGATGTTACTGGCTGCACTCTGGGGGACATATAATGTGTTGTAGATGTTACTGGCCGCACTCTGGGGGACATATAATGTGTTGGAGATGTTACTGGCTGCACTCTGAGGGACATATAATGTGTTGGAGATGTTACTGGCTGCACTCTGGGGGACATATAATGTGTTGGAAATGTTACTGGCCGCACTCTGGGGGACATATAATGTGTTGGAGATGTTACTGGCCGCACTGTGGGGTGCATATAATGTGTTGGAGATGTTACTAGCTGCACTCTGGGGGACATATAATGTGTTGTAGATGTTACTGGCTGCACTCTGGGGGATATATAATGTGTAGTAGATGTTAATGGCTGCACTCTGGGGGACATATAATGTTGTGGAGATGTTACTGGCTGCACTCTGGGGGACATATAATGTGTTGTAGATGTTACTGGCTGCATTCTGGGTGACATATAAAGTGTTGGAGATGTTACTGGCCGCACTCTGGAGGACATATAATGTGTTGGAAATGTTACTGGCTGCACTCTGGAGGACATATAATGTGTTGGAGATGTTACTGGCTGCACTCTGGGGGACATATAATCTGTTGTAGATGTTACTGGCCGCACTCTGGAGGACATATAATGTGTTGGAGATGTTACTAGCTGCACTCTGGGGGATATATAATGTGTAGTAGATGTTAATGGCTGCACTCTGGGGGACATATAATGTTGTGGAGATGTTACTGGCTGCACTCTGGGGGACATATAATGTGTTGTAGATGTTACTGGCTGCATTCTGGGTGACATATAATGTGTTGGAGATGTTACTGGCCGCACTCTGGAGGACATATAATGTGTTGGAGATGTTACTGGCTGCACTCTGGGGGACATATAATGTGTTGGAGATGTTACTGGCTGCACTCTGGGGGACATATAATGTGTTGTAGATGCTACTGGCTGCACTCTGAGGGACATATAATGTGTTGTAGATGTTACTGGCCGCACTCTGAGGGACATATAATGTGTTGTAGATGTTACTGGCTGCACTCTGGGGGACATATAATGTGTTGAAGATGTTACTGGCTGCACTCTGGATGACATATAATATGTTGGAGATGTTACTGGCTGCCATCTGGGGGACATATAATGCGTTGGAGATGTTACTGGCCGCACTCTGGGGGACGTATAATGTGTTGGAGATGTTACTGGCTGCACTCTGGGGGACATAAAATGTGTTGGAGATGTTAATGGCTGGACTCTGGGGGACATATAACGTGTTGGAGATGTTACTGGCTGCACTCTGGGGGACATATAATGTGTTGGAGATGTTACTGGCTGCACTCTGGGATATATATATTTATATATACTGTGTTGTAGATGTTACTGGCAGCACTCTGGGGGACATATAATGTGTTGGAAATGTTACTGGCTGAACTCTGAGGGACATATAATGTGTTGGAGGTGTTACTGGCTGCACTCTGGGGGACATATACTGTGTTATAGATGTTACTGGCCGCACTCTGGGGGACATACAAAGTGTTGGAGATGTTACTGGCTGCACTTTGTGGGACATATAATGTGTTATAGATGTTACTGGCTGCACTCTGGGGGACATATAATCTGTTGGAGATGTTACTGGCCGCACTCTGGGGGACATATAATGTGTTGCAGATGTTACTGGCTGTACTTTGTGGGACATATTAAGTGTTGGAGATGTTACTGGCCGCACTCTGGGGGACATAAAATGTGTTGGAGATGTTACTGGCTGCACTCTGGGGGACATATAAAGTGTTGGAGATGTTACTGGCTGCACTTTGTGGGACATATAAAGTGTTGGAGATGTTACTGGCCGCACTCTGGGGGACATAAAATGTGTTGGAGATGTTACTGGCTGCACTCTGGGGGACATATAAAGTGTTGGAGATGTTACTGGCTGCAATCTGGGGACATATAATGTGTTGGAGATGTTACTGGCCGCACTCTGGGGGACATATAATTTGTTGGAGATGTTACTGGCCGCACTCTGGGGGACATATAATGTGTTGGAGATGTTACTGGCCGCACTCTCTGGGACATATAATGTGTTGGAGATGTTACTGGCTGCACTCTGGGGGACATATAATGTGTTAGAGATGTTACTGGCCGCACTCTGGGGGATATATAATGTGTTGGAGATGTTACTGGCTGCACTCTGGGGAGCATATAATGTGTTGGAGATGTTACTGGCTGCACTCTGGGGGACATACAATGTGTTAGAGATGTTACTGGCCGCACTCTGGGGGACATATAATGTGTTGGAGATGTTACTGGCTGCACTCTGGGGAACATATAATGTGTTGGAGATGTTAGTGGCTGCACTCTGGGGGACATATAATGTGTTGGGTATGTTACTGGCTGCACTCTGGGGGACATATAATGTGTTGGAGATGTTACTGGCCGCACTCTGGGGGACATATAATGTGTTGGAGATGTTACTGGCTGCACTCTGGGGGACATATAATATGTTGGGATGTTACTGGCTGTACTCTGGAGGACATATAATGTGTTGGAGATGTTACTGGCTACACTCTGGGGGACATTTAATGTGTTGGTGATGTTACTGGCTGCACTCTGGAGGACATATAATGTGTTGGGTATGTTACTGGCTGCACTCTGGGGGACATATAATGTTGTGAAGATGTTACTGGCCGCACTCTGGGGGACATATAAAGTGTTGTAGATGTTACTGGCTGCACTCTGGGGGACATATAATGTGTTGGAAATGTTACTGGCTGCACTCTGGAGGACATATAATGTGTTGTAGATGTTACTGGCTGCACTCTGGGGGACATATAATGTGTTGTAGATGCTACTGGCTGCACTCTGAGGGACATATAATGTGTTGGAGATGTTACTGGCCGCACTCTGGAGGACATATAATGTGTTGGAGATGTTACTAGCTGCACTCTGGGGGATATATAATGTGTAGTAGATGTTAATGGCTGCACTCTGGGGGACATATAATGTTGTGGAGATGTTACTGGCTGCACTCTGGGGGACATATAATGTGTTGTAGATGTTACTGGCTGCATTCTGGGTGACATATAAAGTGTTGGAGATGTTACTGGCCGCACTCTGGAGGACATATAATGTGTTGGAGATGTTACTGACCGCACTCTGGGGGACATATAATGTGTTGGAGATGTTACTGGCTGCACTCTGGAGGACATATAATGTGTTGGAGATGTTACTGGCTGCACTCTGGGGGACATATAATTTGTTGGAGATGTTACTGGCAGTACTCTGGGGGACATATAGTGTGTTGGAGATGTTACTGGCTGCACTCTGGGGGACATATAATGTGTTGGAGATGTTACTGGCTGCACTCTGGGGGACATATAATGTGTTAGAGATGTTACTGGCCGCACTCTGTGGGACATATAATGTGTTGGAGATGTTACTGGCTGCACTCTGGGGAACATATAATGTGTTGGAGATGTTACTGGCTGCACTCTGGGGGAGATATAATGTGTTGGAGATGTTACTGGCTGCACTCTGGGGAACATATAATGTGTTGGAGATGTTACTGGCTGCACTCTGGGGGACATATAATGTATTAGAGATGTTACTGGCTACACTCTGGGGGACATTTAATGTGTTGGTGATGTTACTGGCTGCACTCTGGAGGACATATAATGTGTTGGGGATGTAACTGGCTGCACTCTGGGGGACATATAATGTGTTAGAGATGTTACTGGCTGCACTCTGGAGGACATATAATGTGTTGGGTATGTTACTGGCTGCACTCTGGGGGACATATAATGTTGTGAAGATGTTACTGGCCGCACTCTGGGGGACATATAAAGTGTTGTAGATGTTACTGGCTGCACTCTGGGGGACATATAATGTGTTGTAGATGTTACTGGCCGCACTCTGGGGGACATATAATGTGTTGGAGATGTTACTGGCCGCACTCTGGGGGACATATAATGTGTTGGAGATGTTACTGGCTGCACTCTGAGGGATATATAATGTGTTGGAGATGTTACTGGCTGCACTCTGGGGGACATATAATGTGTTGGAAATGTTACTGGCCGCACTCTGGGGGACATATAATGTGTTGGAGATGTTACTGGCCGCACTGTGGGGTGCATATAATGTGTTGGAGATGTTACTGGCCGCACTGTGGGGGACATATAATGTGTTGTAGATGTTACTGGCTGCACTCTGGGGGATATATAATGTGTAGTAGATGTTAATGGCTGCACTCTGGGGGACATATAATGTTGTGGAGATGTTACTGGCTGCACTCTGGGGGACATATAATGTGTTGTAGATGTTACTGGCTGCATTCTGGGTGACATATAAAGTGTTGGAGATGTTACTGGCCGCACTCTGGAGGACATATAATGTGTTGGAAATGTTACTGGCTGCACTCTGGAGGACATATAATGTGTTGGAGATGTTACTGGCTGCACTCTGGGGGACATATAATGTGTTGTAGATGCTACTGGCTGCACTCTGAGGGACATATAATGTGTTGGAGATGTTACTGGTCGCACTCTGGGGGACATATAATGTGTTGTAGATGTTACTGGCCGCACTCTGGAGGACATATAATGTGTTGGAGATGTTACTAGCTGCACTCTGGGGGATATATAATGTGTAGTAGATGTTAATGGCTGCACTCTGGGGGACATATAATGTTGTGGAGATGTTACTGGCTGCACTCTGGGGGACATATAATGTGTTGTAGATGTTACTGGCTGCATTTTGGTTGACATATAATGTGTTGTAGATGTTACTGGCCGCACTCTGGAGGACATATAATGTGTTGGAGATGTCACTGGCTGCACTCTGGGGGACATATAATGTGTTGGAGATGTTACTGGCTGCACTCTGGGGGACATATAATGTGTTGAAGATGTTACTGGCTGCACTCTGGAGGACATATAATGTGTTGGAGATGTTACTGGCTGCACTCTGGAGGACATATAATGTGTTGTAGATGTTACTGGCTGCACTCTGGGGGACATATAATGTGTTGGAGATGTTACTGGTCGCCCTCTGGGGGACATATAATGTGTTGTAGATGTTACTGGCTGCACTTTGGGGGACATATAATGTGTTGGAGATGTTACTGGTCGTGCTCTGGGGGACATATAATGTGTTGGAGATGTTACTGGCTGCACTCTGGGGGACATATAATGTTAGGAGATGTTACTGGCCGCACTCTGGGGGACATATAATGTGTTGGAGATGTTACTGGCTGCAATCCAGGGGACATAAAATTCATGCTACTTGCGCCAAACTTGTCACGTGATTTTATGCTCCGGGGTCACGGTGGGAATTACTGTACAGGGCAGCGCCAATCGTGAGAGGGCTGTGGGTCTATTAAAGGGTCGAGGGGCCATTCAGTGTAATCATGACCTGTTGCGTAGTTGAAGACAAGAGATGAGAATGTTCTAGAACACGGTGGTGCGTTGAGATCCTACCACGACTGGTTTATGTCTTCACCTGATGGGTAATATTGGCTCTTCTGATCTTTGCAGCTCCCTTGGTGGACCTGACTCCGAGTCACAGCGGCTCCGCCATGCTGATGCTCTTATCGGTGGTCTTCGTCGGACTGGCCGTCTTCGTGATCTATAAATTCAAGAGGTAATGGCTGTCCCGTTCCCCGCCGGCGGTGCTCCAGCGATGGCCGCCCGAAGCATTGACATCTCTGTTGGTGTTTTTAGGAAAATTCCTGGAATTAATGTATATGCACAGATGCAGAATGAGAAAGAGCGAGAGATGGTCAGTCCAGGCAGTCAAAACGAGAGCTTGTCACCCAATGCCCCTCCCACTCAGCCGACGGGCCCTGAGGGCAAGTTGGAGACACAGCCCATAGGTAAATAAGTAGCTGGTCCTGATTGGCTGTACGGGAACCCAAGTGACCAGTCTTGCCTGTCTGAATGACCGAGCGCTTTGTATCCCCCTGCCTTCCCACTCTGAGACTTGTGTAATCTTACTTATTCCTTCTGTCATATCCTTGTCTTTCTTAACTAACCCTGAGATGTGCAGGCGCTCCCCCACCGCGCCAGCAATAATCGCCCCACCCCCTCCCGCGCGTTCCTCCAAAGCGCAGGTAGTGATCGCCCCCACCCACCAGTCCTTCACTGTGCAGGCAATAATCCCCCCCCCCCCCATGTAACTCAGGAGCAGTACAGGGTAAGTAATGTATGTACACAGTGACTCCACCAGCAGAATAGTGAGTGCAGCTCTGGAGTATAATACAGCATGTAACTCAGGATCAGTACAGGATAAGTAATGTATGTACACAGTGACTCCACCAGCAGAATAGTGAGTGCAGCTCTGCAGTATAATACAGGATGTAACTCAGGATTAGTACAGGATAAGTAATGTATGTACACAGTGACTCCACCAGCAGAATAGTGAGTGCAGCTCTGGAGTATAATACAGGATGTAACTCAGGATCAGTACAGGATAGGTAATGTATGTACACAGTGACTCCACCAGCAGAATAGTGAGTGCAGCTCTAGAGTATAATACAGGATGTAACTCAGGGGCAGTACAGGATAAGTAATATATGTACACAGTGATTCCACCAGCAGAATAGTGAGTGCAGCTCTGGG